>PVIW01010438.1:0-44186 GCA_004026585.1 Noctilio leporinus
TATGTAACATATCTTGAGCATTCTTGACAGACTGTTGTTGGCTGTCTATTTATCAGTGGCAACTATTTACTGGTTGAAATGGGGAGCAATAATATTCATCTGACTAGTTTTCTCTTAAAGCCATTTCCATGGTGATGGTGGGACTCAATTATATTTTTTTTCAGTCACTCCTGGTAAACAAATTTGAAGAAATAAAAAAAATAACTGAGATACAACTTCCTTGTGGTTTATTTTGCCTATAACATTGTTTAATTTAGTAAGTGCAACATTTGCATAAATGCTGCATGTATAATAAATACTGCTATATCTCCTGAGACATGAATTTTCTTTTAAAACCAATGGTGCCCTGGCTAGGTGGTTCCGTTGGTTGGAGCATTGTCTTCATATTGCCAAGGTTGTGAGTTTGATCTCTGGTGAGGGCACATAACTGGAAGCAGGTGGTGAGTGCTTGGGTAAATGGAGCAGCAGTCTCTCTCTCTGAAATTAATAAAATTTCTTAAAAAATAAAAATAAACACTAGCCATCCAACTATCAAAGACAAAAAAATTCAGGTTCATTGCATCCAAAACCCCTTGAATGCTCCATGGCCTATGGACAGTCATAGCTAAATGGGATTTCTCCGAAAACATAAGTATCTATCTTTACCTAGTCCTGTGGTTGGTTATTCAGAAATACAAACAATCCTGACTAGTTTGGCTTAATTGGTTAGGTGTGTCCTGTGAAGAGAAAGGTCAAGGGTTCAATTCCTGGTCCGGGCACTTGCCTAGATTGCAAGTTTAATCCCCAGGTTGGGGTGCATACTGGAGGCAACCTTGGATCTTTCTCCCTTTAAAATCAATGACCAGCACATCTTAGGTGAGGATTACGTATATATGTGCTGAAATGTCCACTTTTTAAATGGTTGCTGCTTGTGGGAATTTCACCTCAAAAGGAATTGTCAAATAAACGGTAATAGAAATTTTCATACGTCTTCCTTCACCCAACTTCACCTGTCCCCAGCCATTTTAACCTAATCTCATTCGAAGCAGAGGATTAGAGCTGGCACAGTTAGTGCTGAGATTGCAGCGCTGTTAAAGATTACTGGGAGATCTAGATAACTGCCGCACTCATTACAGAAGAAACGTATCTGCATCCCGTCTATGGTGCTAATGTTAATAAGCCCAGTCGATGGAGGACATTTAATGTTTATTTTGGATAAGCTCTTATTTTGAGATCCACATGAGAATGTGCTTGCGATTTCTGTAGCTCTTAGGCCTCGGAAATCCCGGGGGTTTTTTCCTCTGTCACACAAGATGTGTGAATAAAGTGCCATGGTGGTGATGTCACATGAATAGAAAATGATAGGTGGTTTATGTGCATAGGTAAAAGTCATTCCAGAGGAATGTTACACGTGCTGGCTGGCATGTTTTAAGCGCAGCTCGCTAGGAGTCTGCATGGCACACAATGCCCAGGGGACCCTAGATATTTCGATCACCTGTATCATATAGTTTAGTTGTTGAAAACCCCTGCCTGGACCAGGTTGCTCGTTTGGAGAGTCATCCTGTGCACCAAAAGGTTGTGGGTTTGATCCCCAGTCAGGGAACATACCTAGATAGCAGGTTCAGTGCCCAAAAGGTGCGAATAAAGGCCACGGATTGAACTTTCTCACATTCTCTCCCTCCCTCTAAAAATCAATATAACCTCAAGTGAGGATTTAAAAAAAATTCCTACCCTGGCTGGTGTGACTCAGTGGATTGAGTGCCAACCTCTGAGCCAAAGGGTTACCAGTTCCATTCCTGGTCAGGGCTTGTGCTTGTGTTGTGGGCTGGGTCCCTGGCTGGGGATGTGCGAGAGGCAACTGATTCATGTGTCTCTTGAACATCAATGTTTCTCTCCCCTCCCCTCTCTAAAAATAAATAATATATTTTAAAATGTATACACATGTCAAAAATTTGCACACCTTAAATATGCACAATTTTTATGAGTTAAAGATCTTAAAGTTGCCCTGGCTGGTGGCACAATGGATAAGGCGCTGGCCTGTGAACCCAAAGGTCACTGGTTCAATTCCCAGCCAGGGCACATAACCAGGTTGCAAGCCAGGTCTCCAGCCTGATCCCCAGCTGGAAGCAGGTGAAAGGCAACCATACATGGATGTCTCTCTCTCTCTCCCTTACTTCCTCTCTTCCCCTCTCTCTAAAAATAATAAAATCTTTTAAAAAATTCTTAAAGATGTTTTAAAAACCCAAAACTTGTCTGGTATAAGAGAGGCCTGGGTACTGCCACTTAATTGCACTGTTGGGCAAACTACCTGATTTCTCTAAGCCTCAGTTTTCCTCATATGTAAAATGAAAATTCCATTGCCTGCCACAGAGAGCTGTTGCAAAAATTAAATGATTAATGCAAAGCACCTGCCATAGAACATACATAATGAGCCCTCTATACATGGCAATGATAATTATTAAGAGGCAGTTAAGGTGCTTCCAGAATTAGAAGTACCTGGATTTGAATCCTGGCTCTGCTGCTTGCCTAGCTGTAGGACCTTGGGCAAGTCACTTAATCTCCCCTGTCTCCGTTTCCTCATCTGTAAAATCAGGACATACTAGTGTCAGCCATGTTTCCTACTAGTGTTTGGAGTGAGGCTTAAGGTATAGAAAACACGCAGAGCAATAAGTGTGAGTTCTGGCATCTAATAAGCACACCAATGGGAGTTTTGCATATTAGGCATCCATTTTGTTGAATGAAGATTTGCCCAAGCGGAGCGCTACTTAAGAACGAATCCAAGCTCACTTTTTTTTTTTTTTTTTTTTCCTGCAATAGCCTAGACACACTATATTGTGTAGAATTTCTATAAAACAAACTTAACTTAGGTCTTTTTCAGTTATAGATTTTGACCCTGAAAGGGGCTAAGAGGCTCTCCAATTAGGGCTGCCAACCACAATACAAGAGAATCCAAACCCTCTTTATGGTTATGACAATAGATGTAGACTCACTGAGCTTGCAGCTATTAAAATAAACCTAGGATCAGGCATTAATGATCAGAAAGCAAGAAGTGGTGCCTCCTGCAATTGGGTGGCTGATGTAAATGAGGTGGTGGTGTTTTTTGTTTTTTTTTTCCTGTTGTTTCTATTCTCGTTGTTCAACGATTTTTGAAATTTAATTTAAAGACAAAGTGGTTTTAATCTCTCCAAGCTGTGCAGGATAGTGCTATAGAATTCATTACGTCCATTATGCTCATGCGAACATTGATGGTACACAATCTTAGCAACACCCTAATTTATGCTGTTGTTTTGTTACCATTCAACGAATAACAGAATCCGCGAAGCCCGATTCCAGGTGAGAGAGCCAGAATACAGGTCAGCTTTTGCACAGCGGAGCTTCCCATTTCAAAGGCCTCTCCAGTCCCTGGAAGCTGTGCGTGGCTGGTGCTCCGGACCGCCGGAGGAAGAAACCGGGGGTGTCTCCCTACAGGGGTAGTGGTCGTGGACGGTAAGTCATTTAAGCCATTATTTTCATATTAAAAGATATGTGGCTGTGTTAGAGAGTCTATTGCACAATTTGAATGCATTTTACAAACAGAAGCTGCAAAGAGGGTTCCTGTGTGCAGAGGACCATTTCTGACACTTCCCCCGGAGGGGACCCTGAGGGGTCCCCCTTTCAGCCTCCTCTGCTATTTGGATACTTTGGAAAGGAAATTTTAAAAAGTACTGATGTACTACTGGATGATAGGTTTTTTCCAAGCCTCAGCGTTCGTGCAGTAAATTTTATTTCTCCCGTGAAGTTTGAGGGCAGAGTATTTCTATTTTGTTTTTCAGGTTTTTTTTGCTTTTGCTTTTAAATAAAAACAGTTAATCTCTTTATGTGGCAATCAGTCAGATAGTAAAGAAAAGATATACAGTGAAAAGCAAATATCTATCCCCCTGTCCTGCCTTTCCCCTTCCTAATCCTCCTCCTCAAAAGTAACCATTGTGAATAGTTTCTTGTATACGTCTTGTTGTAATAGTATTTGATTTGTTTGTATCTGAATCATATTCTCACGGCTTGCATTCAAAATAGCACGATTCTTTTAGACCCGAGTTAGCTGTGGGATACCAGGACTTCGCAGATGCTGTCAGATGCAGGAGGTTGAACGTGGTGGGGTGGGGTGGGGTGGGGTGGGGTGGGGTAGGGAGCTGGGTGAGGGGTGGGCAGAATAGCTTCTGGTCTCTGCGCAAGGATTTCTAAGTGTGACCCTTGTTTTAAAACCCTCAACCAGTACTTTCCTTTCCTTAGGAGTTTTAGCTTTGGTCCCTGGCAGGGACCCATCCCTTCTAACATCAGAGCCTTGCTTTCTCCTCTAAAGTCTCTTCCAGTTTTATTATTATGTGGCTCCATCATTTTTTACATAAAGCTGAACCTGTGAAAGGATTGGGGTGAGAGTGATTTAATCCTCCCAGAGAACATTTTTTTTTCTCCCCAGAGAACATTTTAAAATATCTAAGGGTCGTAAGCGAACAGTCTCTGACTCAGAGCAGTCATTTTGCAGGCTGTGTGGGTGGGTTGATGCTGGAAGTAAAATTATGAATGTAAAGATTTACATTAATTTTGGGATGATGAAGCTGAGCAACAAAATTACAGCTTGGAGTTTGGGTCAAAGGTGATCTGATTTACCTCAAAATAATTAGCATCTGTCTTGGTAAAGCCTCATCTGATTATGTATAATGTGCACTTGAGTATGCAGGTGGAGATTTATTTGCACAACAAATATTGGACACTGCAATTTCTGGACACAAAAATGCCTTGTGTTCCACTCAAAATGTTTGGAGGAGCTTTCCCATCATTTCAGTCATTATTTGCTTTATGTGCAGGTGAACAAGTTCAGATCCATGGTGCTTTTCTTAGCCAAAGGCTTAAAAGAGCCTTGGTATCCTAGCAACAAACATAAACAATGTTGAAGTGACAGATTGGCCAGTTGTTTTCAATGGACCCTCTTCGGAGACAAAACTGAGTTCAGTTAAAGAAGTCTATTAACCCATGTCCTTTTCAACATTGTCAAGGAAAGAGACGTGGAAGAGAGGTCTTATTTTGATGGTAAGCATCCAGCCTGAGATTTCATTTCTTTGGGCAACTTTTATAATGCAGGAAGGAAATTTAGCACTGGTGAGATTTAAGAGAATGTGTAGATTATCATCGCATGACACATTGTACCATCTCTGGTGTTTCTCACTCCCAGAATGGAGATATTTGTCGCTGTAAAGACATAACCAAAACAAAGTCTGTGCAAAATTGCTGTTGACGGATCAACTTCCAAGGGGTTCATGTTTGGGAGTGAAAAGGAAAACTCTTCTGTCTAAATGAGCTTCCAATGCCCTGCTGTGCGGTGAGCAGAGACATCTCATGGACAGAGGCAAAGGGGCTACAAAGCGAACGATGCTTCAGCTTTCAGAGCCGCCTGCCCCTGGCATGGACCCCTTCCCAGCCCTAGGAGGTGCCATAGCAGTGTATTCATTTGGTTAGTTTTGTTCCATTTTCAAGAGTGACCCTGTGCTTTCAGGGTTTCCGCCGCAGGTGCTGTACGTGGCTTGCCAGGTGCCTTACTTGCAAAAGTAAGATCTGTTTGTGTTTTTAATAAGCCCGGAAGCGCCAAAATTATATCAGCCTCTCTGTTCCCCGAACCATGGAGCTGGAGTAGATGAAGGAATATGGAGTCCGCCCTGTACATTCAGGGCAGAGGTGGGACCTAGTCCAGGACGTTCTCATCACCTGATCTCTCTGCTGCTCCCCATCTTCCCACTCATGTTGCACTCGTGAGAACCTTTTGGGCTAGAGGTCTTATTAGTTTCTCAAACATCAAACTTTGTCGCTTGCCAGTTACCCAGCTTTAACTGCTTTGTGCCTCAGTTTCCCCATCTGGCATATGTGGATAACAATGGTACCTACCTCAAAGGAGTCGTGTGATTAAAAGGGGTATATATATATATATATATATGTATATGTATGTATATAATGCTGGGGATCTGCTTTACACGATTTTGCTATTATTATGACTTATTATTTTGTTGTAGTACTTTCAATTATCTTTACTTCATTCATGAGAGACTGGTGCAATTAATTTATCTCTGACCTACAGAGTTTATAAGACAGTCTCAAGAAAATAACATGTATATAGAAAATTGAGAGAGAGAGAGAGAGAGAGAGAGAGAGAGAGAAGGTTGTAAAGAGAGAAAGAGAGAAAGAAACCTTTTTTTGAATGGAATGAATAGGAATGTGGTTATAGTGATAATCCTAAACTCTAACTCAGAGCACATATTTAATAAAACTGATTATGAAAGAAAGCCAAGGCGAAGAATAACAGTCATGTACAACTATTTATTTTGTGTCATCAAATATATTAAAATATTAAAGCTGACTAGTTTCGATAACAACAAACTCTACATGACAAATAATAAATAGAAAGTGTAATAACCAAAGCTCTGTCTTCAGAATCCATTTTAATTTTATTTTATTTAAAAAATATTTTATTTATTACTTTTTGAGAGAAGGGCAGGGAGGGAGGAAGAAAGGGAAAGAAACATCAATGCATGGTTGCCTTTTTCACCTGCCTCCAGCTACAGACCTGGCTGGAGACCTGGCTTGCAACCTGGTTTGTGTGCCCTGGCTGGGAATCGAACCAGCGACCTTTGGGTTTGCAGGCCAGCACCTTATCCACTGAGCCACCAGCCAGGGCCAGAATCCATTTTTAGAGTACGGATTATTTTCTATTTTCAGCCAATTTAAAAATTATTGTTGAAAAAAATATCTTTGAGTTACATTTGATTTGATTCAAGTTTGGTTTGCTTGTTCAGGACATACCTTCTTCTTTTTTTTTTTAAGATTTTATTTCATTATTTTTAGAAAGAGGGGAAGGGAGAGAGGCAGAGAGGGAGAGAAACATCGATATATGGTTGCGTTTCACCTGCCTCCAGCCACAGACCTGACTGGAAACCTGGTTTGCAACCTGGTTATGTGCCCTGGCTGGGGAATCGAACCTGCGACCTTTGGGTTCACAGGCCAGCTCCTTAACCACTGTGCTACCAGCCAGGGCTCATACCTTCTTTTTAAATGAAGGTTCTGAGCAAAGAATGCTGAGCCTCCTCTAAGGTTACACACTGGAGCCGTTGGGCCATTGAGTAAGGCCCCACCTAACAAACACAACCACATGACTAGGTAGTATTTGGCATCCCCTCACCTCTCACCAGGGTCTCAGAAAAGTGCTGAGACCTGGGCTTTTGCCTATTTTATCTGATTGCACCTTATATGGAGAGATAGTACATGTACCTGTTCTTGTTATATGCATGCTCTATAGTCCCAAACCAAAGATTTGCTTTTCCCTAGCCATGCCATTCATTTGCACTTTTTCCTAGTGTTAATCTAAAAGAATAAAGATTCCCCAGCCAGGGCACATAATCAGGTTGCAAGCCAGGTCTCCAGTCAGGTCCGTGGCTGGAGGCAGGTGAAAGGCAACCATACATTGATGTCTCTCTCCCTCTCTGCCTCTCTCCCTCCCCCTCTCTCTAAAAGTAATAAATAAAATCTAAAAACATAAATTAATAAAAAATAAAAATAAATAAAAATAAAAGTCCTTTCAAAGAAAGAGGCAACATGCATTTATTTGAGATTTAAGAAAAAGACATAGACATGGACAACAGGTGGGATTGACTTTGGGGGGAAAGGGTGGGTGGGGAGGGGGACAGAGGGGAGAAAAAAAGGGATGGATGTAATACAACAACAATAAAATTAAAAGAAAAAAAAAAAAAGAGAGAGAGCTATTCACAATGAACTGATTCAGGCAGAAACTCAATTAGGAGCCAAAGGCAGTGGGCATTTATGGGAAGGGGAACAGGATCAGTGATATCAATAAAAGAAAGGCATTTCTATTGGTCATAACATAATGATGTTAATTCTAAACCGTATTTAAAACTTTTCAGTACAATAGTCATCAGTCCTCTGGTCGTAATATCTGCTTTCTTGTTATCTTTGCCAACGGCTCTTGGGGGCACAATGTTGCTTTAAGCCCAGTTCAAAGGTTACGTTGCCTTGGTTGAGCATTCCAAGGCTTGAGTTTTAAGACATGCAAGACAGTTCCTCTGGCATGGCAGCTCTGGTTCCATTTTAAAGTGGCTCCATTTATTATTATTATTATTTTAAAGATTTATTATTTTTAGAGAGAGGAGAAGGGAGAGAGGCAGAGAGGGAGAGGGACATCAATGTGTGGTTGCCTTTCACCTGCCTCCAGCTACGGACCTGGCTGGAGACCTGGCTTGCAACCTGGGCATGTGCCCTGGCTGGGAATCGAACCAGCAACCTTTGGGTTCACAGGCCAGTGCCTTATCCACTGTGCCACCAGCCAGGGCCCATTTATTATTTTTTATGCTAGCTTTGTGGTACAATTATTTTTCTCAAGCCTGCCTTTCCCTTCCCTGCCTCTGTGGCAGGTCATGGTCCTTCAAGACCCAGCAGAGGCCATACCTGCTGTACATGCCTTTCCAGAATCCACCAGCCAGCGCTCTCCCTCCTCTTCTTTGAACTGCTAAAGTAGTCTATTTATGTGAGTTCCATGAGGGCAGGGATTTTGTCTATTTAACTCACGGTTTGAGGCAGATGAAGGGCAACCATATATTGATGCTTCTCTTCCTCTTTGCCTCCCTCCCTTCCCCTCTCTCTAAAAATAATGGATAAAATCTTTAAAAAAACAAAACAAAACAGGGACAGAGGGGAGCAAAAAGGGGATGGCTGTAATACAACAAAAATTAAATTAAAAAACAAAACAAAACAAAAAAACCCAAAAAACTCATGGTGGTAGCTCCAGTGCCTAGAAGAGTGCATGGCACATAACAGGTATTCAAGAAATCAGTTAAGTGAATGCATTATAATGTTTATTTCTTGGTATAGTAACTAAGTGTTTACTTGTTCGTCTCCATTAGAGTCTACATCTTGTTTTTCTTTACATTCCTAACACAGAACATAGAACATAACACATACGTGGTGGATATCTGGTAAATGTCCACTGGAGGAAGAAATGAACAAGAGAATGAATGGATATGAGCAACATGTGGAATTTGTTATTTTGGTTCAGCAGAAATGAATTTTGTCTGGATTCAGTCCCTTCCTGTCTGGGAGCAATTTCACAATAATAAATTGTGTAGGGCCTTCGTAACTTGCATCTATTGTTTGCCCAGCCCCTGAAATGACTGGGAGGATCTAGATAGAGCAGAGGTTTAGAAGGTTTAAAAATCGTCTAGTTTCTGGACTGCTGCTCCATGGTTCATGCTAGGGAAAAGGTGGTCCAGGGCTTTGGGACACCTCCCTTCCCAAACTGGTGTAAAACAAACAAATAAACAAACAAACAAACAGGTATGATGCTACATTAAGTCTATCTACCCTCCTATAAACAGATGCTGCCTATTTAATCATGAACCCCTAACACGAAGCCTTCCACATAGTATAAGTACTTGATGGCTATTTGGTTGTGATGGTGACCATGCTGAACGCCGATTGTCACAAAAAAAATTACTCAGGCCACTCTAAGGGAGGAGGAGCAGGCATGTACTAGGGCACTCGAGGACACTGCCATCAGAGATGTACCAACTGCACACCCATGTGACTTATTAGGACTGATTGCACCAGGCATACTCCTGTGCCTGACCTCGATGTTCCCAGCTCCTAAGACAGCCTGCCCCAGCTGCTAAAAGCCAGCAAGAGCCCTAGAGTGGACATGCCATTGTTTGACTTGCTCTGAAAGCCAGTGGTTTTGTTCTCTCTCATTCCTTCCCCAGGGGTACCCTGGAGCCTTGGTCTTCCTTACTGTTCACCTATTGTTATCTCTTGAGCTTTTTTCCTCTGGGCCAGGCACTCTTCTAATTGTGCATCGATTCTCTCATTGAATCCTTTCCGCAGCTTTACAATGACCATTTTACAGATGAGGATAACTGAGGCCCCTACAGCAGAAAATCCTGAAAGCGGCACTCCCTCCCCCCTCCCAACACAAACACATAAGGCCAGGAAGCAGTGCAGGATGATGTGGTGCCTGGAAAATGACCTGGGAGATCCAAGGAAGGGGAGTGGTCCAGGCCTGTGCTGGGACCGACCCTGACCAACGTCAGCAGCAGCGTAAGGACATAAGGACGGGCGCTTGGTGGAGTGGTTGAGCCAAACTCTGCCTGCTTCCAGCTGGGAGCTCTCGATGCCTCAGCTTGCTCAGCTGGAAAATGGGGACAAGAACAGCACTGTAGTGCACAGAAAATGAGTATTTGCCAGGGGTATAGAACAGAATGCGCGCTTGTAAGTGTTGACTGCTCCCTCAGAGGCCAGTCTTATCCCTTCGGGTGCCGGATTTTTTCCTAGGACACTTTGTGGGGAGCGCTCTCAGCGTGCTGAGTACAACAGTCCTTGCTGCTGAGGCAGCGAGTAGCAGGGGGACTTTACCCGCCTGCCAAGGGCGGGCCTAAAGACCATTAACTAACTAGGAAACGGTAGGGCTGCGGGTGCCCTGAAGGGAAAACACGGCCTCTGCTGTCCTCCTGGCGACTGAAAGCCACTGGAAGTGCAAGGTTAGATTAGAGGTAAAGACTGAGAAAGCCGCAGCACACAGAAACCCGCATCCCTCAGCTGCGGGCGATCCGGGACCCCTCTCTCCTCAGACTTGGCCCTGCTGGGAGCTCTGCGCCTTCCAGGCAGACTCGTCTCCACCTGCCTTGGGCCAAGCCGCCGCCTCCAAGAAGCCTTCTCTGACCACTGCAGCCACTCTTCCTACCCGACCCCTAACGACCCCTAAACCATCATCCACACTTGCATCACTTAACACTTGGATATGGGCCGGCTGGTTCCCTAAGTGTATGGATGTATTATTGGACGTCTTGGCTCCGCAACAGGTGTCTTTCCCCTCCTCTATCACACACGGCCGCTGACACACGTAGCCACATCTCAAGCGCCCAGCAAACACTTGACTTGCCTCTATGAGATCACCCTGTAGGCACTCCCAAAGGAGACTCTCAGGGTCCTTCCTGTCACAGAGCCCAGGAGAGGCAGAAGGGGTACCTAGCAGGACACCTGCCTGGCCTCAATTGCCTTTTTTTTTTTTTTTTTTTAATATTGTGTTCATTATTTTCAGAGAGAAGGGCAGGGAGGGAGGAAGAAAGGGAGAGAAGCATTAATGTATGGTTGCCTTTCACCTGCCTCCAGCTAAGGACCTGGCTGGAGACCTGGCTTGCAACCTGGTTATGTGCCCTGGCTGGGAATCGAACCAGCGACCTCTGGGTTCACATGCTGACGCCAATCCACTGAGCCACACCAGCCAGGGCCTCAGTTACCACTTTTGAGCCTTCCCTAACCAGGTAGGATAGGTATGGCCTGCCTTTGGAGGCAATGCCTTGGTGCAGTGGAAACCACCCTTCAGGGGAGCCCATGGATACAGAAAAGTTTGCTGAACCACAGTTTGGGTGCAGAGCTCTATGCTGGGCATCCGGAATGCAGAGAGGTGACATAAACAGCCCTCATGGGATGTATCACAGTAAAACGGAGGACAAGAGATTTAGAGTCGAAAGCTCCCCCACACTAGCTGTGTGAGCTTGGGTACACCACAGCACCTCTCTGAGCCTCAGTTTCCTCATCTGCATCTCTGAGAAGGTATGGGGTCAAGGAATACTGTAGGCAGATGTAAAATGTTTTCATTGTCATGAAAAGCATATATTCACCTACTAAGTAATTTAAATTACATTTTAAAGTTTACAATCAGCCCTGGCTGGTGGCACAGTGGATAAGGAACCAGCCTGTGAACCCAAAGGTCACTGGTTTGATTCCCAGCCAGGGCACATAACCAGGTTGCAAGCCAGGTCTCCAGCCAGGTCCGTAGCTGGAGGCAGGTGAAAGGCAACCATATATTGATCTCTCTCTCTCTCTCTCTCTCTCTCTCTCTCTCTCTGCGCCGCTCTCCCTACCCCTCTCTCTAAAAATAACAACATCTTTTTTAAAAAATGGACAATCAGATGATAAAATATGAAAGCTCTTTGTTAACTCAAAGAGGCTCATCTCATTACTGAAATACATAACAGACCCCTCAGTAAATGCTTCTTGAGCAGAATGACAAACGTTTCCTAAGCGATGAGGTAAACAGTCAATTTAAGGTGAGAGGATCTTATCTAACTCGAAAGTCAAAGATACAGGAAGGTCATGAGTCAAGAGCTTGTCCAGACAACTGAGTTGTCCAGATGGCAAGTGCGGAATGACTTCAAGGGGAGCAGCCATAGCGGGCAGGTGGGGTCTCAATCATGGGGTCCAGCCTTGAAGTGAACCTTGAGGACTGGATTGGATTTTGGTTAGAGAGGCATAGGAAAGGCCATCTGCCCGGAAGGAAGGGCATTTAAGTTGCACAGTAGGGAAAGAAGGAAGGAAGGAAAGGGAAAGGGAGGGAGGAAGGAAAGAAGGAAGGAAGGTAAGGGGAAGGGAGGGAGGAAGACAGCAAGAAAGGAAGGAAGGAAGGAAAGGGGAAGGGAGAGGGGAAGGAAGGAAAGAGGAAGGGAGAGGGGAAGGAAGGAAGGAAAGAGGAAGGGAGGGAGGAAGGAGTTCAGCCAAATTGAAACCAAAGCTTTCCACAAATCTTGAAAGTCAGGACAAGCATACAGACAGAAACCAGGACAGTGGTGCTTGAAGTGAGAACATGGCCTCCCCCACCAGATTGGAAGCTCTAAGAAGGGGGGACAGAGCCATACCTGACTTGTTCACCCTGCATCCTTAGTACCAAGGTATTGAGTGACCAGCACATGAAAATGACTCCATGAATATTCATGGAAGTGAGCAAGTGGATGAATGTGGCAGTTTGTGGAAAAGGCACGGACCGGGTGACCTCAGGCAAGTTGCCAAACACCTCTGAGACCCATTTCCCCCTCAGATAATAATAATACCCACCTCACAAGGTTGTCCTGAAGGTTCAATGACACATGTGTATAAAGTGCCTACTGCTACCCGTAAGGACACCTGGTAGCCCCTCTTTGGTTGCAGCAGATTTCAGAGGAATACTTTGTACACAGCAGACTGTCAGTTAGTATTTTTCACTGAGAAGTAGGTTCGGGACCTCCAACTTTTTGTCCTGTAGGCAGTGGGGAGATTCATATGCAAAGTGAGGTGTTGTCTGATTAGCATGGATGTGGTGTGAAGCCCGGGCTGCAGGTGTGGGGGTTGTTATAACTGTGAGCGGATTAGGATTAGGTTTAGGGTGATGGCAGTAGAGATGGAAAGAAAGGGATGATGGGCAAAGGAGGATCAGAGGAGTTATTTTGAAAGGAGACTGCTGGCAGATGACTGCAAATTAAATAAAAGGGAAGACAGTTATGAGCTCAGAAAGAGGCAGACAACTGACAGGTGGGTTTTACTGTCAAAGAGCAAGGAGCTATGCGCTATCTGGCGACCCAAAGAGCAGAAGGGACCCAGAAGACCCAGGAGAGCTTCTGCCACCCCTGATCAATAAAAGTCACAGTGGCCAATATTCCCACAAACCTGCAAGCTTTCCAGGCAATGGTATTTTTCCAAGAATGTTAGAGATGGAGAATACGGTTTTCCTCTGCTTCCAAACATGTCAGAAAAGCACAGTCCACAAGGGGGCAGTGGTATCTATCAAAGACCAATTTCCACAGTAAGGTAGTGACTTAAAAGGCAACCCTCGCCCTGGGCTGGTGGTTCAGTGGGTTAGTGCTGGCCTGGGAACCCAAGGGTAGCTGGTTCGATTCCCAATCAGGGCACATAACCAGGTTGCAAGCCAGGTCTCCAGCCAGCTCCGTAGGTGGAGGCAGGTAAAAGGCAACCATATATTGATGTCTCTCCCCTTTAAAGAGGGGGTGGGGCGGGGAAGGCAATCTTCTCTCACTGGTGCTTCAGCTGTCCAACCTGGCACAAACAGGATATTGATGTTATCATTTCTCCTGCCTGATTAGCAGTGCCAGAGGTGTACAAATGGCCACGTGGCCATGAGGTGAGCAACTGCCAAGCCACAGAGCCCTTGCCTGACTACATGGGACATGAGTTTTTGCTCAGACTTGGAGCTGCCTTCTGCTTCTAGCTCCTGGCCACCTCACTGTTTGCACCTCCCTGGCAGGGCCAGGGAAAAGCAGAGAGTCTGTGCTCGCTGGGCCTCATGGTGTGAGCAGAGCTGCGGCAGACTGAAATCAACAGAGCAAGTCCCCACTCCAAGCAGAGCCCAGTTTCCTTAGCTGGAAAACGGGGAAGGGAATCCTAGCACCCTTCTCCCAGGGTGCTTGTGGGGTTTCAATGGGATAATATGTAAATGAGATAGCACCTGGAAAACAACACCATTCGATAACTAGTATCTAGAATCTTTGTTATTGTTCCTAGTAACAATAAGGCAATACAGTATGCATTGTGTACAGAAAAAACATGGAGGACACAGTGGCCGGTGAGTAAGAGGTAGGTTTTACCTGGAGTTGTTGAAGGTGAAGAGGTAGGAGTTGTGAGAGAAGGGTGGGAAGGGCATTGCAGGCAGAGGGAAAGAGGGAATGTCTTCAGGGTTGGCAGGTGACAGGACGCTGCGCTGCTGGCCGGAAGGGTCTGCACTGGCGAGGATAGAAACTGCCGCTAGGGGGCCGAACAGCGACAGGCCCTGTAGGGCCAGACGCTGAAGACTGCTTCAGGCTGCTTAGCTCTTCTCTGAGCATTGAGAAGTTAGGACATGGCCCTGGCTAGTGGCACAGTGGCTAAGGCGCAAGCCTGCGAACCCAAAGGCCGCTGGTTCGATTCCCAGCCAGGACAAATGACCAGGTTGCAAGCCATGGCCCCAGCCAGATCTGTACCTGGAGGCAGGTGAAAGGCAACCATACGTTGATGTCTCTCTTCCTCTCTCCCCTCTCTCTGAAGATAATAAAATCTTTAAGGAAAAAGAAGCTAGATCAGTGATCTGAGGGCAAGAGTGTCTTGGGTGACTGTTAGAGAAGTCTCTTGGTCTCCAGTCTCAGCATTTTAGAAGAGGAAAGCAAATCCATGAGAGCAAATGTGAGAAGCAGAACCAATAGGAGACATATACGTGTATAGATTTGTTATAGGAATTTGTTCATGCGATTATGGAAGCCAACACCCCCCATCTGCAAGCCGGACAGCCAGGAAAACTGTGTAACAGTGTGAGTCCGAAGGCCCAAGAACCCAGCGCGTCGATGTCCAATGGGGAGAAGATGGATATCTCAGTTCAAGCCAAAAGAGCAAACTCATCTTTCCTCTGCCTTTTGTTCTAATCAGGCCCTCAAGAGATTGGATGACACCCACCACCCATGTACTGTCTGGGTGTCCCTTACCCTCATTGCCATGGAACATTAACCACCACAGTAAGCTCAGGAAGATAAGAGTCCCAGGGCTGTCTCTGCAGGTACAGGTGCGGGCGCCTGGGGGAATCAAGGAACTCACAGCATAAGGGAGTCAGAAAGTTCCTTTGTTCTGGGCATTGGTATCTAGAATTCCAAGGTGAGATCCAATGGGACCGAGACGTTAGCTTCTACACACAAAGTCCTCAGCTATCAGCTGCAAAATGCTCACCCTCAGGCCAGTGCCTTTCCCATCCCCACCCCAGGGCAGTGAACTGAGAGGAGGTTCTTGACATTTTCAATCCCAGAGCCTGAACTAAGTTTCTTGTTTGTTTATTTGTTTGTTTTTTAAAGATTTTATTCTTTATTTTTAGAGAGAAGGGCAGAGAGGGAGGGAAAAAGGGAGAGAAACATCAAGGTGTAGTTGCCTTTCATCTGCCTCCAGCTATGGACCTGGCTGGAGACCTGGCTTGCAACCTGGTTATGTGCCCTGGCTGGGAATTGAACCAGCAACCCTTGGGTTCGCAGGCCAGTGCCAATCCCCTGAACCACACAAGCCAAGGTTAAGATTTTAATTACCATGCTGATTTTATAAGCTTAAGTTCCCTGTTAGTAGATCGTTTTAGGGCCCTGACTCAGGGACAGCAGACTTGGGCTCACTTCCTGAATGGTAGGTGCCCAAATAACATTTTGTTACATGGGCACCTTCGGCTCGAGGAGAGAAACCTTGGCCTAAATAGCCCCAAATAAGAGATCATAGAAAAGGCTTTTGTGTTTAGCTTCAAGACACTCTAACTGATTTTTTTGGCAGCATATTTCCCTTCATAAACAGGGTTGGATTAGGCTAATATTAAAATTAACTTTATGACCCTGGCTGGTGACACAGTGGATAGGCACCAGCCTGCGAACCCAAAGGTCACTGGTTCAATTCCCAGCCAGGGCACATAACCAGGTTGCAAGCCAGGTCTCCAGCCAGGTCCATAGCTGGAGGTAGGTGAAAGGCAACCATACATGGATGTCTCTGTCCCTCTCTGCCTCCCTCCCTTCCCCTTCTCTCTAAAAATAATAGATAAAAAAATTTTAAATCATATTTAAAAAATAACTTCATGAGAGGCAGCTCAGCAGAGTGGTTACAAGCCTTTATAAACAACAGTGATTTTTGGGCTTCTAACCACACTGATTTCCAATCCAGTCACCACCACTTAGTAGCTGTTTATCTCTCTGAGGTTGAATTTCTTCATCTGCAACAACAAAGATAGCTAAAGTCCCTTCCTCCTTGGGTGTTTGTAAAGCACTTGGCCCAAAGCCTGGTCCACTGGAAGCATTCCATAAAGGGGGGTGATCATGATCCCCATCACGTTGGTGTGATTTTAGAGGAAGCCTGAAGACAGCCTGAAGAGAGAGGCATGTGAGGGCAAGTCAGACCATGATGGAAAATTGTCAGCATTCAATCCAGAAACAAAACACCCCATGCTAGGAAACTGAGGTGTTCCCTTGTTCTTCTGCTTTTTCCGCCCTTGTTCTCAGGCCTGTGCTTGTTCCTCAGCAGGTTTAGGTGAGACTGAGCAGTTGGCTTTGACCTCCGACCAGCTGGACACAAACCTGGTTGGGAAACACCTGTCTATGCTGGGGGTGGGCCTGGCTGAGGGCAGGTATGTGTTTGCAAGGTGAATGAATGATGAATGGTCGTTACCATGAAGTCACCTTTGTGCATGAAATCGGGGGAGGAGGAGGCCAAAGTCTGTGGAAGGATAAAATTGCTGCCTTGGGCAGGGCTTACCTGCCCCTGCATTCTTGCTAGGTGATCAATTTGCCCATGTGACAGTTTGGAAAAAAGACTCAAAAACACAGGTTTTTTTTTTTTTTTTTTTCCAGTTAGAACATGGTAAAGGGACCTCTGGGAAATAACTGTCAGAGCTTCAGCCTCAACTCTGTCTCATGACAGGAAGACAAATTGGTAAATTTAGTCTTTATGTTCCTGTTCCTCCATTGTTGTGAACAACCCTAGCACTTTGAACACACCCTTGTGACCTTTTATCCTGCCATTTATGCCTCTATTTACCATGTACATATTTGTTGCTCTTCTTACCCCATGTATTATTATTTTTTTAATCCTCACCAGAGGATATGTTTATTGATTTTAGGGAGAGAGAAGGGAGAGAGAGAAAGAGAGAGAGGTAAGAGAGAAACACTGATCTGCTTCCGGCTGTATGCCCCTCCGCTGTGGATTGAACTTGCAACCTAGGTATGTGCCCTGAGTGCAATTTGAACCCGAAACCTTATAACAGACAGGATGACACTGCAAGCAACTGAGCCACCCGGCCAGGGCTACCTCATTTTTTTTTAAAGATTTTATTTATTATTTTTAGAGAGATGGGTAGGGAGAGAGGCAGAGAGGGAGAGAGACATCAATGTATGGTTGTCTTTCACCCACCTCCAGCCATGGATCTGGCTGGAAACCTGGCTTGCAACCTGGCTGGGGAATCGAACCAGCAACCTTTGGGTTTGCAGGCCAGCGCCTTAACCACTGTGCCACCAGCCAGGGCCTCATTTGTTTTTTGCATAGGTAATGTGTACCTCTGATACCAAATCCTCAAGGCATGAAAGGTTTGCACTGACAACTTAGTCTCCTTAACCACCCACAGGTAATATTACCACATATTTGCTGCTCCCCTCTAGAGATAATCTATGCATATGCAAGCATATATTATGTTAGCACAAATGGTCATATTCTTACTCATATCCGTACTCCCAGTGCCCAGCAGAGGGCCGAACACACAGGCCTTCAAAAAAAAAGTTGGGTGGTTGAATGTTTGCACCAATGTTTGCGGTTCTCATCCCAACTCTGGTTTCCTGCCTGCACTGTCTAGTTGATATTTCCACAGTGTCAACACATTACCAGTTTGGACTTGCGGTTCAGGGTTTACTTTCTCAGGCCTGAAATTTACAAAGTGGCTACCGGGGCCTTGCTTACTATAAAAAGCTTGCTTTCTTTCACATAACACTGTGATGCACTCTTTGCTGCCCTGCTTTGTCCAGAGTCAAGCCAAAGCTCAGCTCTGGCTCCACATGGGTGGTGCTTCTTGCCTGAGGGTATGGTTAAAGAGCTTTCCACATCTCGCTCACCTTTGAGGAATCGCTAAACACACAGCTCAAATTGCTGACTTTGGAAGTAAGATGAGGGAGTTTCTGAACTACTGTGGTATGCCTCAGCCTCTACTAGAGCTGGCTTTTCCAGAAGAATCCAAGTACCCAGAAAGTTCTCCATCTCTCTCTCTCTCTCCTATCTCTCATAGATATATAAAATCTATTTCTATATGTGTATATGAAATCTCCAAATGTGACTAGGGAACAGGCTGGACTCCCTCATTTGATCCATACAAAAAAGCCTAAAGAATAAAGGAAAGGGGTAGCAGGAGGGTTGATCCTTGTCCTGCTTTGTTCTCACAAGGCTGGCAAACCCAAGGAAGTGGCAGGGCCAAATAGAACAGAGTCCAGAGCCATACTACTTGGTCTGGAGTCTTGGCTCTGCCGCTTATTGGCTGTGTGACCTTGGGCAAGTTGTTTAACCTCTCTGTGCCTCAGTTTCTTCAACTGTAAAATGAGAGTAATGACTATACCTACTTTGAAAGCATTGTTATGAGAATTTAATGAGTTAACAGATTGTAAAGCATTTGAGACAATCCCTGGCATACGGCAAATGCTATATAAGTGCTTTTAAAATAAAAATAAAAACAAAAATATAATGTGAGTGTTGTGTTAGATCTAGTTCCCATTATCCCCTGTACATAAGTTTCAAGGTTCTCACTGATCTGGGGCCCCTTGGTGCATCTTTTCCTATTGGGGAAAAGCTGAATGCTATATCATATGGTGCATCTCTTACAAAGAAGGGAGAATCCATTTTTTTAAAGTTTTTTTAAAAAATATTTTTATTTATTATTTTTTAGAGAGAGGGGAAGGGAGAGAAACAGAGAGGGAAGAAGACATCAATGTATGGTTGCCTTTCACCTGCCTCCAGCCACAGACCTGGCTGGAGGCCCGGCTTGCAACCTGGTTACGTGCCCTGGCTGGGAATCGAACCAGCGACCTCTGGGTTCACAGGCTGGCTCCTTATCCACTGTGCCACCAGCCAGGGCCCAATTTTTTTTTTAAGAAGGGAAAATGTAAAGAACAGCCTCGATCTAGGCTAAGTCCTTTATTTTATGTGATTTTCAATATCTAATTTTTTTAATGAAAAAAAATTTTAAAGATTTTATTCATTCTTCTTCAAAGGGGAAGGGAAAACTAGGACCTGGATAGCTTTAGATTGCCCTCAGTGACTCACTCAGGTTTTGGCATCTCCCAGTGAGAGGAACACTAGTTGCCCCAACCCAGACACCTGCGTTCCCTGTGCCATGTGCTCAGGCAAGGCTGGGTCCAAGCTGTGGCAGAAGAGCAAGAGTTCAAAGGGCACACCACCTGGTTCCCCGGTGTTGCCCATGCGGAGTTTAGTGCAGCTCTATGGAAAGGGGGAAAAGGTATATCCTTAATGGAGGTACGCCTCCAGGCTCATTCAGCAAACCTTTGTTTAGTGCCTGGAATGAGCAAGGCCCTGTGCCAAGTACTGAGGGGCGGGGAAGAGGACAGAGACAGAGATGAATTAAATGTTATCGCTGCCCTTCAGGACTTTGTTCGCTACCGGAGAAGCCAGCCACATATATAAGGAACTATAATGAGACCAAACTCATTCACTAATTTGACATTTGCTGAATAAATATTCTGGGTGGAGCATGGCAGAGAGAGAGAGAGAAAAAAAAAACATTATCCTTAAGGAACTTATAACCTAAGGAGGAAGGCAGAGAAGAAGCCAATTACAATATACACAGGCTCCTCAACTTAGAATAAACCCACTGTAAGTTTAAAATATTGTAAATCGAAATGCATTTAATACACCTCACATACTGAACATCATAGTCTAGCCTGGCCGAACTTAAACATGCTAAAAAAAAGCTACATTAACCTTCAGTTGGGCAACTATCTCCAGTTCTATCTCAAGATGGACCTTTTTGTCTTCTTTTTCTTCTCACCAGAAGCAGAAGACACAGTTTGTTTGTTTTTTAAGATTTTATTTATTATTTTCAGAGAAAAGGGAAGGGAGAGAGGCAGAGAGGGAGAGAGACATCCATGTAAGGTTGCGTTTCACCTGCCTCCAGCCACAGACCTGACTGGACACCTGATTTGCAACCTGGTTATGTGCCCTGGCTGGGGAATCGAACCAGCGACCTTGGGTTCGCAGGCCGGCACCTTATCCACTGTGCCACCAGCCAGGGCGAGAAGACACAGTTTTGTAGACATGACGGCATGCAAAGTCACAGAACATAATATATAAAAAAAAAAAATATGCTGGCAATGGCAATGCAGTATCCTATAGAGTATTATTCATGTGTGTATTTGTTTGTTTATTTACTTTCAGAGAGAGCGGAAGGGAGGGAGAGAAAGAGGGAAAGCAACATCAATGTGGGGCTGCCTCTCACCTGCCCCCAACTGGGGACCAGGCCTGCAACCCAGGCATGTGCCCTGACTGGGAATTGAACTAGCAGACTTCTGGTTCGCAGGCTGGCACTCAATCCACTGAGCCACACCAGCCAGGCCTAGAGTATTTGTTTTTTTATCCTCATGATCAGGTGGCTGACTGGGAGACACAGCTCATTGCTGTTGCCTCGCATCACAAGAGGGTATCACACCATATATCGGTAACCCAGGAAAAATTAAAATTCAAAATTTGATGTACAGTTTCTATTGAATGCATACCGCTTTTATATCATTGTAAAGTAGAAAATTTGTAACTTGTGCCATCATCATAAGGTGGGAACTATAATGACAAGGATGCGATAGATGTCAGCAGACGGAGCTTTGGGAGTGAAGCGCAGGACTGCATAATAGACACTTGGAGAATCTGGGAAAGCTTGTGAGAGGAAGTTCTACCTAAACCAAGACCCACAGCTGCCACTTGGCACGGCTACAATGTGAGTAGCGCCCCCTGGAGATGTGCACCACCCTTTGTGGCAGTCTGGACCGAAGGATGGATAGGAGTTAGCCATGAATACTTAGCAGATGTGATGAACCCAAAGTGGTTCACCATGGCGAGCGGGCAAGGGCCAAGTGGTCAATGTGGATGGAGGGAGTGTGGGAGTTAGAAACTCATTTTGTAGCTACTATTATAAAGACTTAATTGGATAAGAATTATCAATGGGTGCTAAATCTGGGAGGGTGGGTAATGAGAAGCAGTACATTTCTGTGGCCTTCAAGTGCCTTCCCTCAGATTGCTTACTATAGATTATAGGCAAGGGAGAAAAAGTAGCTAGAATGGAGCAATTGGACACCACCTTAAACTGGTGATCGAAGTTAGCATCACCAATGAGAGACATGCCTCCAGATCAGACACCATGTTACCTACCCAGTGTGCATATCTAACATGACAAAATTTCAGGCAAACATAACACAAGATGCATTCTGTTAAAATATGTTAGCAGGGTGGGGGACTGTATTCTTAAGCAATAGCAAGGTCATAAAAGCCCCCCAAAGTGCTGTGGAATGTTCTAGGTTAATGAAAGCTAAATAGAAAGAAGAATCCCATGCAATGCCTGACCTTAGATTAGCTTGCATACTGGAGGGGAAGAAATGTCCTGATGGACATTGGTGTGTCAGCTGATGAAAATGCGACATGGACAGCAGATCAGAAAAAAGTATTGTACCACTGTAGATTTATTTATAAAGCTGAGAGCTGTACTGTGGCTATGGAAGATGGTATCTCCAGGTTTAGAAAATACACAGCAAAGTGTAACGGTAAAGGGCCATGATGTATACAATTTACTGTCAAACACCTCAGGAAAAAGTGTGTGTGTGTGTGTGTGTGTTTGTGTGTGTGTGTACGAAATGGGTAAACATTAAACAATTAAAATAGGTAAACATAATGTGTATATGTGTATTATATATAACTTGTGCAAATATTTGTATGTGTGTGTGCATATGTATAGATGTGTAGATATATATATATATATATATATATATATATATATATATATATATAGTGTGTGTGTGTGTGTGTATCTGTGTTAGAGAACCCAGATGCTAAAAGAAATGGGATAAAATGGCAACAATAGGTGAGTATGGGTACAGGGTATGCAAGTGTTCCTTGTACTATTTTTATTTTTGCAATGTTTCATAAATTTGAAATTATTTTCAACTAAAAAGTTTAAAATATTATGACCAAGTGTCAGGTACAACACATTGGAGTGTGGAAGAGTTGGTGGATCTTTTTCCCCCCAGCTTTACTGAGATATGTGACATATAATATTGTGTGAGTTTTAAAAGATTTTATTATTTTTTAAAATATTTTATTCATTATTTTCAGAGAGAAGGGCAGAGAAAGAGGCATAGAGGGAGAGAGACAGCAATGTATGATTGCCTTTCACCTGCCTCCAGCTACGGACCTGGCAGGAGACCTGGCTTGCAACCTGGTTATGTGCTCTGGCTGGGAATCAAACCAGCAACCTTTGGGTTTGCAGGCCAGCACCTTATCCATTGCACCACTGGTCAGGGCTAAGATTTTATTTTATTTTTTAGAAATAGGGAAGGGAGAAAGAGAGGAAGAGACACATTGATTGCTTGCCTTTCACACGTCCCCAACTGGGGACCTGGTCTGCAACCCAAGCATTGCACCCTGACCAGGAATGGAACCAATGACCTTTAGATTCACAGGCCTACACTCAATCCATTGAGCCACACCAGCCAGGGCAACATTGGGTCAGTTTTAGATATGCAACATGATGAGTTGATACATTTAATATTGCAAAATGGCTACCACTAGATGTTAACTAACACCTCCATCACATCACATGATTATCTCTTTTTTGTTCTGAGAACATTTAAGATGCACCCTTAGCAATTCTCAAGTGTATCATACAGTATTATTAACTGTAATCACCAGGCTGTGCATTAGACTCCCAGAACTACTCATCTTACAACTGGAGGTTTGGACCCTTTGAGCAACATCTCCCCATTTAGCAGCCACCAGATCTTGAAGAGACTTGCACATCATGGTTGGAATCTGAACTTTATCCTGAGGACATTGCAACAGAAATACTGGGGCAGGGGGGACCCTTGCGCCACAATATTGACCACAATTTGATTCCTAATTT
Organism: Noctilio leporinus; assembly: GCA_004026585.1. NCBI lineage: Eukaryota > Metazoa > Chordata > Mammalia > Chiroptera > Noctilionidae > Noctilio > Noctilio leporinus. The sequence goes on from PVIW01010438.1 coordinate 23,474, forward strand.
TCTCAGTGCCTGTTAAGCTGGGCGGGTGCTTTACGAGAGATACAAAGATGAATGAGATACAGTCGTATCTTCCCAAGAAATCTGGTGGTGTCGCTGTCCTGGAAGACTAGTGGGGTAGTGTCTGGAATTTGTCAGGGGCAGCCATGAGGATTTGGGCTTCCACCTCGTGGGACTGCAGAGCTGTAGCTGGCACGACTGTAACTATGAGGGACTCTCTTTCAGCTGGAGTAGAGGATGGGGTTAGGGAAGAGAGACTTATGTTTTGCAAAGAATTACCACATGAGGGGAAGACCCTCCTTCAGTCTCTAAGGAGAATCAGGACTCACCCACCCACCGAGAGCAGAGATGTGGGGGCTCTGTCCCCTCTTCAGGTCAGTGGTCTCAGGGGGGAAAGAAAGGAGTGGTTCTCCAGCCTCTCTGATTTCCTCTCCCCAGTTTTGCTCTCCCTTCTGGAAGGAAGCCCAGACCACATTTTGGGAGATCTTAGCACTCCCTGTGGGAAACCAATACCTAAGCTGACTGGCTGAGACCTCCTCTCCCTTCCCCAGAGCTTTGCTTTCCTCAGGGAAGTCTTTCTTTTCCGGGGGTCCCTTCAGGATGCAGCTCACTCCTTTTCTGGAAGTCACTTCCCCCAATTCCTGGGAATCCCCCCTGGCCCTGGGGAAGTGCGCATTACCCTACTCTGGGCCTTCCCCTAACTTCGTCATTGGTGCCAGAACTTCCTTTTCACTTCACATTCCTTCCTTTCTGCCAAGGAAAATTCCATGGTGGTAGGATAAATCAGATAAGCTAGGTTCTGCTTAAAGGTGAGCTAGGTAATATACCCACACATTTCCCCAGAATGGACCGAAACAAGGGGAACTTCAGGCACCCGCAAACTGGGGAGAAAGCCATGTTTGGTCAGCCAGATCTTCTTCCTGCTGTCCTGGTACATCATTCTGGACTGGCGTAGGGTAAGGATGATGGGGGAACGGGAGGCAAGGAAGCTCAGTAGAAGTCTGTCGCTGTACTTCCAGAAAACAATAACCTGACCTAAAGTCTTGACAGGGCATGCAGGACCAGGGTGATGAAGTGAAAATGTGCAGGACAGAACAGGCCTGAATGGGTGACCGAACATATGGAGATGTGGGACAAGGGACCACCTAGATTTCCTGCTTGGCTATGTAGGTGAGTGGTAGTGCCATTGACTGAGAAAGAGATTGTCCAGCAGGACACACTGTGGGTTTAAGGAGAAAGGAAAGGATGATGAACGTGGTTGGTTATATTCATTTGAATTGCCCGTGGGACATCCAAGTGGGACTGTCTAGGAGGCACTAGGATGAGGCGGGTGGAGCTCTGGAGCACAGGAGGAAAGTTTGGCCTGGGAATAGAAACTTTTAATATTTTACCACACACACACACACACACACACAAACACACACATGCACACCCCAAAGCTTCTTTTATGTATTTATTTTTAGAGAGAGGGAAGGAAGGGAGAAGGAGAAGGAGAGAAACATCAATGTGTGGTTGCCTCTCACACACCCCCAGCCAGGGACCTGGCCTGCAACCCAGGCAGGTGCCCTGACTGGGAATCGAACCGGTGACCCTTTGGTTACCAGCCAGCATGCAATCTACTGAGCCACACCACCCAGGGCCAGACGCTAAAACTTCTAAGTTGGTTCCCTCACAGGGTCATTCAGCATGTTGACAGAAGGTGTGGCTGTCCTCCTTGAGGGTGAGAGTGCAGAGTTCTTGCACAGTGAGTTTACAGCTCCATCTTAACAGTCACTATGCACCATCAGAAGGACAACGGTCATTGTGGGCCTGGAGATGATTGACTACTGAGTCCTGCCTCCATGCATGCAGACTTCATAGTAGGCCTCCCCTCTTTTTCCAAGCCCATATGAATAGTGGTGTCAAAAGGCATTTCCTGGAGGATGTGTGGGGATGCTGGCGTGTGCATGGGGAGGCAGGGTCGGCGGGTAGGGGGTTTGGGAGGAGGTGTTTGGCAGGAAGTGGAACACTTGTAAATCTGTAGCGTTTGATCCTTCCCCTTTCACAGTGTACTGAGCCCTTAGCTCTGTGTCCTCACCCTGGCCAGGCCTCATCCTGTGTACTAATGGCAGGGCAGCACCACCCTCTCAGCTGCACAGGATGTCCTCAGGCTGATGTCAAGAGCAAACCAGTCCCAGTAAGCGCTCCTGCCAGCCTCACAGGCACCGGGTGGGAGGGAGCAGAGGTGACTTTCCTCAGAGGTTGGAAGAAAAACAGTTGGTGTCTGAACTTCCTGGTTACGGAAGAGCTGGTGAGTAAAAACCTGCTTGTGCATGGGGTGGGGATTGGGGCGTTCCCAATAATCAAGGACACTCCTTTTACAAGATGACTAGAGGCGAGCTCTCACACAGGACTCCACACAGGGCTTCTGTTTCACCAGGAAGAAATCTTGAATGTCAGCCAGGCCTGCATTCATTGATTCATTCAGTCACTGAGGGCTGGTCTTTGTACTGAGTGCAGGGGCAGAGCTGAGGACTGTGCCCTTGGAGTGCTGCCAGGCTAGGTGCAAACACCCAACACTCACTTGTACGGTGACATCAGAGCAGGATATCCCAGCGTGGCTCCACCTGCATCAGAGCCACTATGCCTGACAAGTTGCCCCGGGGTGACCCAGGGAGTGGGGACAAGTGCAAGTGGCTGGGAAGGAGACAGCGTTCATCCACAGCCTGCACACAGAAGACGGCCCAGAACGGAGGATGAGTTTTCCACCAGAACAGGGCATATTCCAAAGCAGAGTGATCCAGTCGGCAAGAGGGCCAACCACACCCCCAAAGTCCTACTACCACTCTTTCCTGCTGAACAGGAAATAGGCACAAAATACAGACTCCAATAGGGAACACTAGGCCACCTTCAGGAGTAGCTTCCCGGGCTCTGGCTAACATCTGACAGGTAAAAGACAAGGGTTCGGCCCCCTCTCCCTAATCTATAGTCTCCAGGGTCACCAGCCTTTCTGGTGACAATAAATGGCAGCTCAGACAGGAGCAGGGCCAAGTGGACAGAGGGCTGAGCCCGAGCTCCCGCTCCCTCACTCGTTTATCCTCTTCTCTTCAGTCATGACTGCTTGCCCGATGCGTCTTCCAGAGCCGCTGCAAATATCCCTGGCTCTCTGCCGCCTCTGCTTTTTTCTTTTCATTTTTGGCAGAAAGAAACCACCAACTCATGGAATAGCATGGTCAATCTCTTCCCAGCACCCTCATTCAAGGTGGCCCCTAGGGTTAGTTCTAGAGTTCCCATCCATGGTGGTGGGATTGGGCGGGGGGTCGTTCCTGAATTAAGAAAGGAGAATGGGAGTAGAGATGAGGTTCATTCAGGACCTAGAAATATACTCCGTGGTTCAAATGCAGGTGCCCTCTCCCCCAAAAAGAAGAAATATACTCCGGCCTGGGGGTGTGCTGTAGCTGGCTAATTCTGGCACCTGAGAGCCAAATGCTTCATGTTCAGATATGTTGTAAGCTGGTTATTAAACACAGCTTTTGCTTTAAAGATGTATCTAGTAGCCCTGGCTGGTAGCACAGTGGATAAGGTGCCGGCCTGCAAACCCAAAGGTTGCTGGTTCAATTCCCCAGCCAGGGCACATAACCAGCTTGCAAGCCAGGTCTCCAGCCAGGTCTGTGGCTGGAGGCAGGTGAAAGGCATCCATACATTGATGTTTGTCTCTCTCTCTCTGCCTCTCTCCCTTCCACCCTCTCTAAAAATAATAAATAAAATCTTTAAAAAAAGCAAAACAAAAAAATAAAATAAAAAAAATAAAAAAAGCAAAACAGTTTGCTTGGCTGATACTTTATGAACAGACTTTCATATATACAGTATCCGTTTTTTAAAAAAGATTTTATTTCATTATTTTTAGAAAGAGGGGAAAGGAGAGAGGCAGAGAGGGAGAGAGACATCAATGTATGGTTGTGTTTCACCTGCCTCCAGCCACAGACCTGGCTGGAGACCTGTCTTGCAACCTGGTTATGTGCCCTGGCTGGGGAATCGAACCAGCGACCTTTGGGTTCACAGGCCGGTGCCTTAACCACTGTGTACAGTATCCTTTATATCAGTAAAATTTATAATTAACATATATATATATATATATATATATATATATATATACACACACACACATTCATATATATATTCATACACTTTCTTCCAGGGATCAGCTGTTAAATATTTGTCATCACACCGCTGGTTAAGCTCAAGGCTCAGGATTTCTTTGGCATCACAAACACAAGGTTCAAAGGTCCAAGAGGTACTCAACTTTGAACAAAATCTGACAGAGGACAAACATGTGGCTGAAAAATCTCTTTTTTTTTAAACCCTCTCCTGAGGATATGTTTGTTGAGAGAGAGAGAGAGAAAGAGAGAGAGAAACATCAATTGGTTACCTCCTCTATGCACCCTGACCAGGGATTGATGTGCCCTGACCAGTAAATCGGACATGCAACCTTTTTGTGTAGAGGATGACGTTCTAACCAACTGAGCCACCCGGCCAGGGCTATGTCTTCCAAAAAAAAAAAAAAAACCTTAAAAAAAAATCTCACTAACTCCATGAAAGTAGAAACTCTACCTCTCTCGATTCATAGTGATATCCTTGGCACCTCGTCGGTGCCTGGAAGGTAGGAAGTATCCAGTCAATTTTTCTAAAAATGTATAAATAAATGGTTCTTCTATGTCAACTAACTCTGATCTAGTTTCTTCTTACAATACAACCCAGAGATGACCATGACTGGGGACCCGAGCCTGTACTCCTTACCCTAGAAGTTCCCCTGTGCACAGGTTCCTTGCTTTGCCCTCAGTCTGGCTCTGAGAAGACTCCCATTCCAGCATGTCACATTGGTGCCTGACAGGAAGTCAGCCCACTGGTTTACTTCCTGCATGCTGGCTCTCTAGAAGTCGGCCTGGACTAGCGTGGTGCCTCCACACCTAACAAACCACTCTAGCCGCCAAGAGCCTGTACGGTCCAGGATGGAGTTAGGGAGATCACGCAGTACTGGTGGTCAGCAAGGATGTCATGTCATCTTTGCTGTATACAGAACAGACTGAGCATTGACAACCCAAAGTGCTGAGTGACCTCTCAAGATTCCATCTCGGTGCCATGCTTTTGAAAAAGAAAGGCTAGAATGTGCACATGGAATCAGTGGTATCCAAGCAGAGAAAGAGTGCAAGATAGGATATTATGACTTTGTAGAGTGTCTGCTTTGGCAGAAAACAATGAAGCATCTGAGTGCCATCATGCCACAGTGAGATAAGATAACAAAGAAGGGGATGTACACACTACCACCACACCACTTGGGTAAGAAAGATCTTAGGCCTTGAATAGAGCAGCTGCTGATGGATGGAGGCTGATTTTCATGTTTATTCTTCTCCACTGGAAACTTAATGTACTGACAAACCACCCCACCACCAAAAAATTTTTTTAAAAATTATTCTCCTAAGGTCCTGGAGGCCAGAAGGCTGAAATGAGTCTTACTGGGCTAAAATCACAGTGTCAGCATGGTTGCATTCCCTGTGAACCACAACAGAGTCTACTTCCTTGCTTTTTTCAGCTTCTGGTGGCTGCTCACATTCTTTGGCTCACAGCCCCTTCCTTCATCTTCAAAGCCAGTAAGCAACATAGCAGCTTCAAGTCTCCCAATATTTCCCCCTTCCCTGTCTTCCCACATCTCTTTTTGCCTATTCCTATCTCTCTTTCTCTCCCTATCTTCTCCTTCCATCATCGATCTCAACAGCCCCTTTGGGAAAGTGCCTAAAAATAAAGGATTGCCCCAACTATAAGCAAATAAATAATAAAATAATAAATAACTAAAGAGGTGGGAAGCCCTGGCTGGTAGCACAGTGGTTAAGGTGCCGGCCCGCGAACCCAAAGTTCGCAGGTTCGATTCCCCAGCCAGGGCATATAACCAGGTTGCAAACCAGGTCTCCAGTCAGGTCTGTGGCTGGAGGCAGGTGAAACACAACCTTGCATTGATGTCTCTCTCCCTCTCTGCCTCTCTCCCTTCCCCTCTTTCTAAAAATAATGAAATAAAATCTTAAAAAAAAAAAAAGAGGTGGGAGAGAGTAGAGGCAATGAGGGAAGTTCAGAAAAGTGTAAACCGTGTGTGTGTGTGTGTGTGTGTGTGTGCATGTGTGAATAAAAGGACATTAAATGGCAATGGAAAAAATACATAATAAAAATTTTAGCCCTGCCTGGTGGTACAGTGAATAAGGGGCCAGCCTGCGAACCCAGGGGTTGCTGGTTCAATTCCCCAGCCAGGGCACATAATGAGGTTGCAAACCAGGTCTCCAGCCGGGTTCCTGGCTGGGGGCAGGTGAAAGGAAACCATACATGGATGTTTCTCTCCCCCTCTGCCCCTCTCCCTTCTTCTCTCTCTGGAAATAATTTAAAAAATGAAATCTTAAAAAAAATTTTTTTTTTAAAAGAACCCTGGCTCACAGCCCCTTGGTGCCACCAGCCTGGCTGGCCTGTAAACCCAGGGGTCACTGGTTTCAGTCCCCAGCCAGGGCACATAACCAGGTTGCAAGCCAGGTCTCCAACCAGGTCCTTAGCTAGAGGCAGGTGAAAGGCAACCATACACTAATGCTTCTCCCCCTTTCTTCCTCCCTCCCTGAACTTTTCTTTAAAACTAATCAATACAATCTTTTACAATTTTAATTTAATTTAATTTAAAAAGAAAAGTCATTTGGCTTGGGGGAAAAAAGCATAGACCAGTATCCCCACTAGGAACCTATGGAGATTTCCAGTTCTACCCAGCAGGTAGTAGCTGTGGGATCTTTGACAAGCCACTTTGCAGCTCTGATCCTCAGTGTGCTTGTGTGAAAAATGATCTAAAGGTGCTACTCTAGAAGATCTCCTTCACCAGCATTGCTGGTGTTTGGGTGCTACTGCTGACACATAGACCTGCAGCATGGAGAAGGGCGAGGGCAGTCTGATATACTGGACGGGGAGAGGTGTGTTTTTAAGAAAAGAATTTATCTTTCGGAGGAATCAAAAGCGTGTGGCAAACATCCTAGTTGGTAAGGCAGGCTGAAAAGAAACACTGCAGCTTCCAAAAGGCTTGGATCAGTTCGTGGCTGAGAGTTCACTAGACTCAAGGACGAAGTTTCGTTGTTCGTATCCCATGATGCTTTGCCTGAGTATGAGGAATCGAGGCCTCACCCACGGTGTGGCATTTTTATACTCTTGTGTTCTCATGTCCTTCAAATGCCCTGGCCCTGCTGCTGCTGCATATGCACGCCCACACCCTCTTCCCGCCTCCTGAAACCACTACCCAAACACAGGCTATGTGATCTGCAAAAGGAAGCCTGGCAGCTTCCAGGAGATGAACAGGCAACTTCATGTTCCTTCCTCCCGCGTTCCCATCACATCCGGAGTACAATGTGGGATGCAATCCTGATCGTTGTTAGCCCCTGGCCTCTTGCTCTGCCTGTATTTTCTGATACTTAGAAAACCCTGTGGACCAGGCTGGTGGCACAGTGGTTAAAGTGCCGGCCTGCTAACTCAAAGGTTGCTGGTTCGAGTCCCAGTCAGGGCAACATAACCAGGTTGCAAGCCAGGTCTCCAGCCAGGTCCGTAGCTGGAGGCAGGTGAAAGGCAACCATACATGGATGTCTCTCTCCCTCTCTGCCTCTCTCCCTTCCCCTTTCTCTAAAAGTAATAAATAAAATCTTTTTTAAAAAAGGAAGAAAATGCTGTGGAAACAATAAGGCGGGCACTTTCCAATCCTGCCTCCACCTCCACAGTGCACTCAGATATGAGTGGAACCTTCCCTAACAGTGTTTCCCTCCTGCTAGTCTCCTGTTCGGAATGCCTCCAACCACCTGCTACTTTGCATGTAAATTCATGGCCTGACCTTCGAAAAGAAATTATTCACTTGGCACTTACTTTGTGCCAGGCATTGAATCTAAGCCTTGTACCCCTGAATGCACGTAGTGGCAAGCCTAGGATGGGCCCTCTGCTATTTGTAAAATGAATAAGTGAGTAACAACCCTTTTCCAGAACAACCCTGAAAAGCAGGCATTATTATTCCCCATTCTACCAATTAAGAGACTAAGGCTGAACCAGAGGGATGAATACAAGGAGCAGACTTTCAGTGGGCAGAGGGGAGGGGGAGGGGGAGAAGGAGGCAAAGAAGGGGAGCAGTTTAGTCAAGGAACTAGCATGGATGACCCATGGACATGGACAACACGTGGGATTGACTGCGGGGCAGGGATAGGGAGGGTGGGGAAGGGGAGAGCAGAGGCGGGGGGCGGGGGAATGAGATGAAGGTAAAATAACAATAAAATAAGATTTTTTTTTTCAAAAGAGAGTCAAAAAAAAAAAGAGAGAGTCTAAGGCTTAGGGAAGTTAAGTAACTTGCCCAAGGTCATGGTTAATAAGAGAAAGAGTCAGGGTTCAAACCCAGGTCTGTCAGACTCTTAACACCTAGGGATGGGTATATATTGCACGCGAGGCCTGTCCCGAAATGATCGAGCCAACGTCAATATAATTAAACCCTTTGCGCGGCTGCTACTTTCGGGACACACCTCTTACGGCTCTTCAACTCCCCTTCATCCTCAACCTCCCTTTCCCGGGAAGGTTCTGGACTACCTAGCAGGCACAGTCCTGTGATGTTTTTGATTCCACTTACTCCCGTGGCTATGGCTGCAGCCATCCAGGCAGAGGGCACATCTGCCAGCTTCCCCGCCTACAGGGGCTGGGACTGCCCGCCTCACATGGCTTGTACACTGAGGATTGGCCATATAATAAAGTGGCTGCGCCTGGAAACTTCTACAGCCTTCCTGGGAGGAGCACACCCTTGACCGGTCACAGCCTCTGGTATATTACTGGAGGAGGCACTTCCTGGAAGCTTAGTGGTAGAGGGTTTCCTTTTTAGGAGCTGCGGTGCAGCCGGGAACCAGAGCTCCTACCTCCAAGGACAGGACAGCTCCACCTTAGCTCCACCTTCTGTAACTGGGGTTGCTTCCAGGTACCCCACTCTGCTCCTATGGAACCTGCTGACCTCTTGTGGGCAGAGTGTGTGTAAACGCACCAAGGCCAGGCCGCCTTGGAAGGCTTGGTCCTCACTCAGCCTGTTGTCTTTCTAAGTAAGAGCTGTGCTTCCACATTTCACTGTTCATTGGAAGCCAGTGAACCCCTATCGGGTTTGATTTGTCTCTGACTGCTCTAGTGGGTGCATCCCAACGTTGTTGCACCCCCGTTTCTTCATCTGTAAAATGGGGGCAAACAATAACCCCTACCATATTTTTAAACCCGAGAAAAAGCTTTAACTGGGGTGCAATGTGTGGGTAGATTCAAGAGGGCCAGAGCTTCTGGGTGGGGGAGCACTTACGAAATTCTTCATACCTGACCAGAATTATTGCATATACATGAACAATGTTAATTAAGCTTTTTTCACGTCACAGTACACACAGAGAATACTTGTTTAGCACACTGGGGGTGGTGGTGAAAGGAATTCACCAGAGCTGCCCCAGACTTGGCCCACTACTCTAAAGGTGGAGAGCATGACATCTCAGCCTTTCTAGAATCCTTTAAAAGGACTATTTCAGGCCCTGGCTGGTGGCACAGTGGATAAGGTGCCAGCTGGAGAACCCAAAGGTTGCTGGTTCGATTCCCAGCCAGGGCACATAACCAGGTTGCAAGCCAGGTCTCCAGCCAGATCTCCAGCCAGGTCCGTGGCTGGAGGCAGGTGAAAGGCAACCATCCATTGACGTCTCTCTCCCTCTCTGCCTCCCTCCCTTACCCTCTCTCTATAAATAATAAATAAAATCTTAAAAAACAAAAGGATTGTTTCAAAGTACTCACAGAAGCAGTGGTGAGCCATGTTAGGATTCTCTTTTCCCTTTTTCATATAAGGCCTGTCCTGAAAGGATCGGCCATGCAAGGTTTTAATTATGCCGACATTGGCTTGATACTTTCGGGACAGACCTCGTAGAAGTCAGCTAGCAAAGGGTTCAGGTCACTGCGCCCAGAGACCCACAGTGACCACAGGCCCAGGTGCGTTGGTCACTGGACAGCAGTTCAGGGTTTTGTATGCCCACCATGGCCCCGTGGCAGGGTTCTGTAGGCTCTGATTCACCTGTGCTCCTAGCCTGATGCAGAGAGGTGAGGACATCACAGCCACCGCACAGAACTCTGGGCAAAATCAGCTTGCGTTTTAGGACAATCTCAGTCTGTCAAATGCCGAAGACAGGCGTCTACCCAGAACACAATCATGACACAAAATCGGCCTTTTGTCTCCCCTCAAGCCTCTCTCGTTCCGTTTTCTCTCCCTGGTACCCACTCAGGCCTCATCGATGCATTCATTCCAAAAGCCCTTAACGCGTCGGGGCCAACTGCCAAAACTCCATGCCGGGTCCTGGGGTTTTCCTGTTGAAACTTTCGGCTTCCAGGAGAGCAGTCTGGTAGAAAGAAAGGCACGAAAAGAGAGGAGCTGGGTAGGTGTGTGGTAAGTCCAGGGGTGTCTGTAAAGAGGAGGGTAAGGGTGACGGCCTAAGGCAGCCTCAGTCAGGAAAGTTTGCAAAGACACTTGAAGAATAAATAGGGGCGCAGGGCGGGAGGCATAACTGGGGAGTAGCCCAGCAGCTTTCCAGAGGGAACATGTACAAAGGAAGCATTGAGACATGTGCGAATGAAGCATGTTCAAAGCACTTCAAGTTGTCTAGTTGTGCCGGGATATGAAAGTGCTGGGTGGGGGTGCAGTGGGGGTGTGTGTGATGAAGCCAGACAGGCAGCTGCCACATGCAACAGGTGCCAATTGCTAGAGTTTTTGCTTTATTCTAAAGGCAAAAGGAGGCCACTGGGGCATTTTGAACAGGCAAGCACCATATCCAAATTACTTTAAAAAGAAAAACTTTATTTTTGTAAAAGGTTTTATTTATTATTTCCAGAGAGAGGGGAAGGGAGAGAGGCAGAGAGGGAGAGAGAGATCCATGTATGGTTGCCTTTCACCTGCCTCCAGCCACGGACCTGACTGGAGATCTGGCTGGAGACCTGGCTTGCAACCTGGTTATCTGCCCTGGCTGGGGAATTGAACCTGTGACCTTTGGGTTCACAGGCCGGCGCCTTATCCACTGTGCCACCAGCCAGGGTCTATTTATTTATTTTTAAAGAGAGGGGAAGGAAGGGAGAGAAACATCAATGTGGGAGAGAAACAGCAATTGGTTGCCTCTCTCACACCCCCACCTGGGGACTTGGCCCACAACCCAGGCATGTGCCCTGACTGGGGATTTAACTGGTGAACTTTCAGTTCTCAGGTCGGCACTCAACCCACTGAGCCGCACCAGCCAGGGTTGTATCCATATTACTTAAAAGGAACATTGCTCTGGTGGCAGAAAGAAGGGCAGGTTTTTGAGGCAGGGGGACTGGTAAGGAGGTTGTTGAAGCCTTTTGGGCTATATAGGTTCAAAGCCCAAAGTAGTACATCATCAGCGAGGGCCAGAAGGAGGGGTTCAGGAATCCTTAAATCAACAGAATGTGGTGGTCGATGGGAAGTAGGTGATAACAGAGAGAAGTTGTGCTAAGGAAAGTGCCACTTTTCTGGTTTGAGTCACTGGGTACATAGTGGTGCCATTCAACGAGTTCTGGAAGACAGGGAGGACCCAGGCCAGGGCAGGGATTGGACATGAGGGCCACTGCGAATATGTTGGGTTTGGGGAACTTGTGGGGCATGGAGGTGTGGATGTCTAATAGCTGCTTGTATATAACGGTGTTACATCTCTCAGCAGCAGAGAGGGCTGGGGCTAGTTGAAGCCAGGGTGATGAGTAAGATGATGCATAAGCAGGGAAGCGGGCTAAGAATTGGGCTCTAAAGGTCACAAGCATTTGAGCAATGTAAGAAAAGTGGGAGAGAGACAAGTGTCCTAGAGATGAAGGGAGGAGAGAATGGCCGTCCGAGCCAGGTGCACCAGAGAAGACTTGAACAGGGAGAGGTATTTCAGCAGAGGCCAGGCTGCAGTGGGCTGGTCCCCGAAGCCGAGACTGTGAAGGGGAAGAAACAAGAGCCAGGAGGGGACTCTTGTGTCAAAGGAGGAATTTTTAAAAATTAAAAAAAAAAAAAAAAAAAAGATTTTGTTCATTATTGTCCTGAAATGGGTGAGATCATATGATATTTGTCCTTCACTGACTGGCTTATTTCACTAAGCATAATACTCTCCAGTTCCATCCATGTTGCTGCAAAGGGTAGAAGGAGGCAAAGAAGGGGAGCGGTTTAGTCAAGGAACTAGTATGGAAGAACTGTGGACATGGACAACAAGTGGGATTGACTTTGCAGAGAGTGGGTGGGTGGGGAAGGAAACAGAGGGGAGTAAAAAGGGGATGGATGTAATACAACAACAATAAAATTAAATTTAAAAAGTCAAATGGATCAATTGTTGCAAAAAATAATTTAAAAAAATATTGTATTTATTTTTAGGGAGAGGGGAAGGGAAAGAGGCAGAGAGGGAGAGAGGCATCCATGTATGGTTGCCTTTCACCTGCCTCCAGGTGTGGACCTGGCTCGGGACCTGGCATGGAGACCTGGCTATAGACGTAGCTGGAGACCTGGCTTGCAACCTGGTTATGTGCCCTGGCTGGGAATTGAACCAGCAACCTTTGGGTCTGCAGGCCAGCGCCTTATCCACTGTGTCACCAGCCAGGGCTCAAAGGAGGTTTTTCTTTTTTTTTTTTTTAATTTTATTGTTGTTGTATTACATCCATCCCCTTTTTGCTCCCCTCTGTTCCCCTCCCCACCCACCCACCCACCCATTGCCCCCAAAGTCAATCCCACCTGTTGTCCATGTCCATGGTTCCTTTATACTAGGTTCTTGTCTAAGCTGCTCCCCTTCTTTGCCTCTGCCACCCCCCTCCCCCCAACCCTTTTCCCCCTGACCACTGAAGGCCTATTCCTTGTATTCATACACTTGGTTCTGTTTTGCTTGTTGTTAGTTTTGCTCATTATTGTCCCGTAATTTTTTTTAAAGATTTTATTTCATTATTTCTAGAAGGAGGGGAAGGGAGAGAGGCAGAGAGGAAGAGAGACATCAATGTATGGTTGCGTTTCACCTGACACCAGCCACAGATCTGACTGGAGACCTGGTTTGCAACCTGGTTATGTGTCCTGGCTGGGGAATCGAACCTGCGACCTTTGGGTTTGCAGGCCGGCACCTTACCCACTGTGCTACCAGCCAGGGTGTATCAAAGGAGGTTTTTATTGAAGGTATTTTCTCAAATTTCCATGTGGAGGGGAAACTATAGAGAGGGAGGGAGAGGTACAGGAAAGAGAGGGGACAGATAAGCAATACGGTTCCCAGGGAAGGCCCCAGGGGAAGTGAGCAGAACAGAAACTGAGCACCTGGGGTTGGGGAGCATCTCAGTCCTGGGCAGGAGGAGGTAGCTGGGAGTGGGAGAAGAGAACGTTGTTGCCAGTTGGGTTTGCTGAGAAGCCAACCCGGAGATGGAGATCGGCATGCAGGATGTTGATGGGAGAGCCTCGCGGGTCCAGCAGCCATGGAAGGGAAGGACTGGAAGGAAGACACTGGGCTCAGTCCACTGCAGGTTTGACCAGGGGAAGCTCAGAAGCCCGGAGCTGGGATTCAGGGGACCGGGGCTTTATGCACCGCGTCAGTCGTTCTCTGGATGTAGGCTGCCCTGGGGAGGGGGCGTGACCTTGGGCAAAGCAGTTCTCTTCAGCTGAGGCAAACCCCAAAGGGGCCTGACAGCTGCGGGCTGTCTGCGGCGGGCAACGGTTCCCTGTCCTGAAGTGGGTGTGGGCAGCACATTCAGCGCCCGCGGCAGAAAGGAAGGGGGCGCTATTGCATTTGAGTTGAACCTGTGGGCCAGTTAGTCAGCGGCTGAAGGAGTTCAGATTTCACACCCGTCGGCCTGAATTTTTGCTCGGGCGAAAATGGAAACAAGCCCTTCTGCTGAAAAGGGGCAACTGGCCGGGGTTGGGGGCTGGAGGAAAGTGGAATAGCTGTGAGCTGGCTGCTTCGGGACACTGAAGAAGAGTTGACCAGGAGTATGTGTCTGATAGGATTGCCAAATGATGGCAGGGTCCGAACTGAAACTAGAGAGTGAATCATTTTGGCAGGACCGAATTGTGTTTAGATGTAAAGGTTTTAGTTTGTATCAGGAGGCATCTATATTATATAGAGAAGAACATGCTAAGATAGTGTTGCTTTCTACTTTTGGCAAGCTTAAAAAAAAATGTTTAGACTTTAGAGGGGAAGGGGGAGGGGGGAGAGAGAGAGAGAGACAGAGACAGAGAGAGAGAGACACAGAGAGAGAGACACAGAGAGAGAGAGAGAAATTGGTTGTCTCTCATATGTGCCTTGACCGGGATCAGTTAGCAACTCAGGTATGTGCCCTGACCAGGAATCGAACCCCCAAACTTTTGGTGTTTGGGACAATGCTCCAACCAACTGAGCCAAACTGGCAAGGGTTACTTGTTTGCAAACTTTGTATCTACTTCCTAAATTTGCAAACTTTTAACCTAAATTAATTCCTAAACAAGACCTATATTCAAAAATAACAGTTATCTCCTGTTATTACAGTTATCTCCTGTTATTTTTGTTACAATGATGCTTACTTATGCTAATAGAAAGAATCTGGCTGAAAGCAAAGAAAACTATACACACATTAAAATGTTCTAGGTCAATCAGAAAAATTATGTCAGTTAACAATAAAGAAAATAAACACTTGTTTATGAGCAGACAAAAATTACAGGAGTCAGGATTAAGCCTAATTAGCAGGCAAACACAAAATGTAGAAAACTACAAAGGAAAACTAATCATGAACTAAAAAGGAAAAGCCACTGTTACAATGGTGAAATATAGTACAACAGGTGGCCTATCAGGTACTAGAATGACAAAAGATAAGTATACTGCTTACTTAAACAGGCTTTTTAAATTTAGATAGGAATTAAAAGGGTAATCATTTAAAAACAGTGCCTTGTTGTCCTGAGAAGAAAAGATCCCCACATGTGGGGAATAGTTAAAATAAGAACTCACTCTGGCGCTGGCTGGTGGTTCAGTGGATTGGCTCCAGCCTGTGAACCCAAAGGTAGCTGGTTGGATTCCCCAGGCAGGGCAACATAACAAGGTGGCCAGCCAGGTCCATAGCTGGAGGCAGGTGAAAGGCAACCATACGTTGATGTTTCTCTCCTTTTCTTTCTCCTTCCCTTCCCCTCTCTCTAAAAATAAATAAAATCTTAAAAAACAAAACAAAACAAAAACACCTACTTTAAAGAACTCAGTCCACTGAAAGTGTGGGTTAGGCAGCCAACTGCGCCTAGCTCGGAACACAAGCTTATCATCTATGAATAGCTAATAACTATGATCAAGTAGCAGCACTATTTAAAAACAATTATTTGATGGGGAGAGAGAGAGAGGGAGAGAGAGAGGGAGGGAGTTGTTAGCCTACTTATTTATGCATTCATTGGTTGATTCTTTTTTTTTTAAAGATTTTATTCACTATTTCTAGAGAGAGGGGCAGGGAGAGAGGCAGAGAGGGAGAGAGACATCTCTGTATGGTTGCCTTTCACCTGCCTCTAGCTGCATATCTGGCTGGAGACCTGGCTTGCAACCTGGTTATGTGCCCTGGCTGGGAATCGAACCAGCGACCTTTGGGTTCGCAGGCCAGTGCCTTATCCACTGTACCACCAGCCAGGGCCATTGGTTGATTCTTATATATGCCCTGACTGAAAATCTAACCCACAACCTTGGTGTATCGGGACAACAGTCTAACCAACTGACCTAGCTAGCCGGCCAGGGCCGCAGCAACTTTTATAACTGGCCTTAGTAATGTGGTTTTTAGGGGAAAAAAGAAATATCCAGTTCAAGAACAAAGTCAACATTTGTGATGCGGCCTCACCTGGCTTTTCTGCCGAGTTGCTGGGGAGCAGGCATTTTAACAAAGACTTCGTTGCCTAAGCTATGACTCTACGTGGAGAAATTTTAGGACACAGAGAAAAGCAGAACTATTGAGTTGCTATTTAGGAGGTATTACTTTGATGTACCCTAAGTTATTCTAGATATGAGATGAGTCAGTCCTGCTCCTAGCTCTACCTTAGAGGAGAGATGGGGCTTCCCACAGGCTCCAGGGGCTGATCAATCCCAGCAAATATCATCTTATAGCTCTTTCCACCCACCTGCCTGACAAGTTGGCACAGTTTCCAGGATCTCCAATTACTGTTCCCCGTTCCTTAACCCCCTAGTCTTAGAACACACATGCATACACACAAAGTACAGGTGGTGCTGAACTTTTTTTTTTTTTTTCAATTTTCAAAGACAGTTGACATTTAATACTATTTTGTATTAGCTTCAGACATATAGCATCATGGTTAGACAATCATATACAGTATAGAGGGAGTACCAGACCAAAAAAAGCAACAACAAAAATATATAGGGTTTTAGGGGGAAAGCAAGGAAGGAAGATAGGAAGTACGGGGAGGTGAGAAAATGTCAGACAGTCTAGATAGCAAAGAACTTTCCGAGGAAATGGCATTTAAGTGAAGACCTGAAGCACATGAGGGAGCAGGCTACATAGAGATCTGAGGGAAGAGTGTTCCCGGCAGAGGGAACAGCAGATGCAAAGGTCTCGGTGTGGGGAGTGTGTCCCGCCTGTTCGAGAGCCTGGGAGGAGACTACTGGAGCTGGAGGGGAGTGAGCTGAGGAAAATCGTAGCAGGGGTGGTCACAATGAACATCCAAGTAGCAGAGGCTGTCTGGGGCCTGGAAGCAGGGAAACCAAGCTGGTTCCAAAATGGGAAGCCCTCCAAATCCTGCTGGGACCCACAAGGGAGAGGGGAGGCCCCACAGGAATGCCTATTAATAACTCACGCTCCAGCTCCACTCCAAAGGCACGACTGGATTCTCCGGACTGGACTCCCTACTCCACCCCCAACTCCCAGTCCCGGTGGAGGATAGACACAGCTTCCTGGAACCTCCTTCTCCTCTATCAGAGATTAGAGCTAAGCCTGCAGGAACAAACTGAGATCAGGAATTGACCTTTAGCATTTCAACAGTCCATCCTTCTCCTCCCAGGGAGTACTCTGTTGTCTTTGAGATAAGTGAGGGCAAGATAGGCTTGTGGCCACCTGTTTCCTCTAGCCCTTCTCAGAGGAAAAAGAAACCTTTCAGTTGGGATCTTTAGACAGCAAATGCTCTTTCAAAGCCCCGCTTTTCTGCCTGCCTCCCTCATTCTGGCTCTACCTTCGAAAGCAAAAAGATAAGTGACCCTTGTTCCTTTCGGGATCCATGCGTTTGAGTCCTCTGGCTTGCACTGTTTCCAAGAGCCCAAAGTCAAACCCTCTATTACAGGGGTGTCAAACTCATTTTCACCGGGGGCCACATCAGCCTCAGGGTTGCCTTCAAAGGGCCGGATGTCATTTTAGGACTTTATAAATGTAACTACTCCTTAACAGTTAAGCGAGCCAGGTAGAAACAAGGTACCAGGCTGGATAAAACCAAGTGGAGGGCCGGATTCAGCCCACGCGCCTTGTGTTTGCCACCCGTGCTCTAGTATCTGAAAGATGATGTGTAGTTATTTAGATATTGGATATGAGCTTTATACTTTTCTGTATTACAAATAACGTGACCCACTCTGTGGCTTGCTTTTTTCACTCTCTTCGTAGCATCTTTTGATTAATGGAAGTTCTTAATTTTAATGTAGTCAAGTGTATCCATCTTTAATAAACCAGGCAGCAAAAATTAAATACCACATGTTCTCACTTAATACAGGACACTAATGACCAAACAAACAAAACAGAACCGGACACATGAATACAGGGAACACACTTTCAGCGTGCAGAGGGGAGGTGGGGGAGGGGGAGAAGGAGGCAAAGAAGGGGAACAGTTTAATCAAGGAACTAGTGTGGATGACCCATGGACACGGACAACATGTGGGATTGACTGTGGGAAGGATAAGGAGGGTGGGGAAGGGGAGAGCAGAGGGGGAAAATGAGATGAATGTAACAACAATAAAAAATAAATTTAAAAATGTAGCCATCTTTACTTTTATATTAGTGTTCTTTTTGTTTTGATTAAAAGGTCTTCAGCCCTGGCTGGTGTGGCTCAGTGTGTTGACCACCAGCCTGCGAACTCAAGGGTCTCCAATTCGATTCCCAGTCAGGGCACATGCCTGGGTTGCAGGCCTGGCCCCTGGTTAGGGGTGTGCGAGAGGCAACCATACATAGATGTTTCTCTTCTCTCCCTCTCTCCCCCTCTCTCTAAAAATAGATAAATAAAATCTTTTAAATAAAAGGTCTTCAATGAAAGTATTTTGCTATATTTTCTGGAAGTATTACTATTTTACCTTGCACATTTAGATCTATGATTTGCCTGGAATTGATTTTTGTGGATGGTATAAGGTAGTGGTCAAGTTTCCTTTTTGCCATATTGTCCTAGAAAAGTTCATTGAAAAAATAATCCTTTTCCACTAAAGAGCAGTGGTACCTTTCCTGTATATGTTATATCTGTGTGGGCCTGTCTCTGGACTTTCTATTGTGTTTTATTGGTCTATTTGTCTATCACTGGGCCAACACCACTTTGTTTTAATTACTTTCGCTATATAATAAGATAATATCTAATAGAATAAGTTTTCCCACTTAGGTCTTTAAGAGTGCCTTGGCTATTCTTGGACTTTTTCATTTCCATATAATTCAGTTCATCAAGTCTTCCCCCAACTCACACACACACATACAGCTGTTGGGATTTTTGAATGGGGTCTCATTGAATTTATAAATCAGTTAGTGGAGAATTTACACCTTAAAGCTATCAAGTCTTCCAATCCATAAACATGGTATGTCATTACATTAAAAAAATTATTCATTATTTTTAGAGAGAGGGGAAGGGAGGGAGAAAGACAGGGAGAGAAACAACAATGCATGGTTGCCCTTCACCCTCCTCCAGACAGAAACCTGGCTGGAGACCCAGTCTGCAACCCAGGCACGTGACCCAACTAGGAATCGAACCAGCAACACCTGGGTTCACAGGCCAGCGCTCAATCCACTGAGCCACACCAGCCAGGGCTCGTTCCATTTTTTTTTTTTTTTTTTTTTTAAGAGGGGAAGAGAGAGGCAGAGAGGGAAAGAGACATCAATGTATGGTTGCTTTTCACCTTCCTCCAGCCACAGACCTGACTGGAGATCTGTTTTGCAACCTTGTTATGTGCCCTGGCTGGGGAATCGAACCTGCAACCTTTGGGTTCGCAGGCCAGTGCCTTATCCACTGTGCCACCTGCCAGGGCCACATTCCATTTTTTTAGGCTTTAATTTTTCTCAATAATCTTTTACAGCTTTCTTTGTAAAGGCTTTGCAACATGTTTGCCTGTATTTATCCCTAGGTATTTTAAGGCTATTGTAATGACTTAGTATTTATTTTTTAAGTTTCCAACTGCTTGCTGCTTATATACAGAAATGCAATCATTTTTTTTTTCCCCAGGAACTTTTCTAAATTTACTTATTGAATGTTTATCCTTCAATTCTTTTGGATATTCTATGTACACAATTGTGTTTTCTACTAATAATGGCAGTGTTGTTTTTTCTAAATCTTTCAACTTTAAAAAATATTTTATTTATTTACTTTTAGAGAGAGGGCAGGAGTGGGAAAAAGAGAGGGAGCGAAATATCAAAGTGAGAAACATTGATTGGTTCCCTGACCGGGGACTGAACCTGCAACCCTGGCATGTGCCTTGACCAGGAATCAAACTGACATTCTTTTGCTTTGCAGGACAACACCCAACCAACCAAACCACACTGGCCAGGGTACCATGCTGTTTTGATTACTATAGCCTTGTAGTATAGTTTGATATCAGGTAGCATCAACTTTGTTTACCTTCAACTTTGTTCTTCTTTCTCAGACCACAACAATGTAGACACACCAACTCACCTCACATGCACATATTTGGGATGAGGGAGGATACCAGAGTACTCACAGAAAACCCACACCATCATGGAGAGGATGTGCAAACTCCACACAGACAGTGGCTCTGGCTGGGAACCTAGTTTTGTTTTTGTTTTTTTTTCAACTGGGATTTTATTTTTTTATTTTTTATTTTTTTTAGCTTGTTTCTTTTTTAATTTTTTTTTAAATTTTATTGTTGTTGTATTACATCCATCCCTTTTTTGCTCCCCTGTCCCCCTCCCCACCCACCCTTTCCCCCCAAAGTCAATCCCACCTGTTGTCCATGTCCATGGTTCCTTTATACTAGGTTCTTGTCTAAGCTGCTCCCCTTCTTTGCCTCTGCCGCCCCCCTCCCCCCAACCCCGTTTCCCCTGACCACTGCAGGCCTATTCCTTGTATTCATACACTTGATTCTGTTTTGCTTGTTGTTAGTTTTGCTCATTATTGTCCCGTAATGGGTGAGATCATATGATACCTGTCCTTCACTGACTGGCTTATTTCACTAAGCATAATACTCTCCAGTTCCATCCATGTTGTTGCAAAGGGTACAAGTTCCTTCTTTCTTTCTGACATATAGAATTCCATTGTGTAAATGTACCAAAGTGTTTTGATCCAACCATCCACCGATGGGCACTTAGGCTGTTTCCAGCACCTGGCTATTGTAAATAGTGCCGCTATGAACATAGGTGTGCATAGGTTCTTATGAATTGGTGTCTCAGGCTTCTTTGGGTATAGTCCAAGTAGTGGAATTGCTGGATCAAAAGGCAGTTCCATTTTTAGTTTTTTAAGGAAACCCCATACTGTTTTCCATAGTGG
>PVIW01010439.1:0-44179 GCA_004026585.1 Noctilio leporinus
ATTCTTGGTTGCAGGCCTTTGTTTACCATGACTTGAAATACTTTTTGCCATTCCCTTCTGGCTTGAATTGTTTCTGTTGAATAATCATTTGATAGCCTTATTGGAGCCCCTTTGTATGTTATTTGTCTTTTCTCTCTTGATGCTTTTAGGATTCTCTCTTTGTCTTTGAAATTAGCCATTTTAATAATAATGTGCCTTGATGTTGGTCTGTTTGGGTTGATCCTCACTGGGACCCTCTGTGCTTCCTGAACTGGATTCATGTTTTCACTCATCATGTTAGGGAAATTTTCTATCATGACTTTTTTGAACAGGTTTTCTATTCCTTGTTTCTCTTCTCTTTCTGGTATCCCTATGATATGGATGTTGTTACGTTTCATGTTGTCCTGCAGCTCTCTTAACCCCTCTTCAGTGTTGTTCAGCCATTTTTTATTCTCTTGTACTGTCTTGGAGTATTTGTCTACATTATCCTCCAACTCACTGATCCAGTCCACTGCTTCCTCTAGCCTACTGTTGATTCCTTCTACTGTATTCTTCAATTCAGAAATTGTATTCTTCATTTCCTCCTGGCACTTATTGATCATTTCCATGTCCTTTTTCATGCTGTTGTAGTTCTCAGTAAGTTCCTTGTAACTTCCTTGGAGTTCTTTGTAATTTCCCTGGAGTTCTTTGTAGCTCTCCTGGATTTGTTTACAGTTTTCTTTGATGTGGCTGAGCTCATTGAGCTTCTCTATCATCATTCTTTTGAATTCCTTACCTGATATTCCAGGTGCCTCTGTTCCATTTTGTGTTCTTTCTGGGGATTCTTCCTTTCCTTTTGGTTATGGACTGATTCTTTTTTCCCCCATTTTGTGTGTCTGTGCTTTCTTTTTGTTTATTTATTTATGTTCTTTCCTTGGGTCAACCTGCTTTGCTTCCTTGCCTTAGTTGAGCCCCCTTCTGTGTTAGGAGATTTGTGGAGTTCAGTGATGCCATCTCCCAGATTTTCTCCACTTGCTGTTCTTGGTGTGTCCTTTATTTGGGCTGTCTGGTTGTATTCTGGGCCTGTGGGCTTTTAGCAGAAACAAAAACAAAAACAAACAAACAAACAAAAAACCCCAAAAACAAAAAACCAAACCAAACCAAACAAACAACAACAAAAAATGCAAAAGGAAAAAAAAAATAAAAATGATAATAATAATAATAAGAAAGCGTTTAGTTGGCTGTTCACCCTTAATAATCCCTGACTGGTCCAGATGGAGCCTGGACCTGAGGGCTTTTAGCAGAGGGAAAAAAAGGAGAGAAATAAAGGGAGAAAGTTACAAGAGAAAGAGAAATCAATATTAATAAAGAAAAGGTTTAGGTGTCTGTTCACCCTTTATGGTCTCTGTTTGGTCCAGGTGGAGCCAGGACCAGTGGGTTTTATCAGGGAGAAAAGAAAGGAGGGAGAAAGAAAGAAAGAAAGAAAGAAAGAAAGAAAGAAAGAAGGAAGGAAGGAAGGAAGGAAGGAAGGAAGGAAGGAAGGAAGGAAGGAAGGAAGGAAGAAAATGAGAAAGAAAGAAAGAAAAAAAAAGTGGGAGAAAATCACAAGACAAAGAGAAATCAATATTAATAAAGAAAGATTTTAGGTGTCTGTTTCCCCCATTATGATTTCTGATTGGTCCAGGTGGAGCCAGAACCTATGGGCTTTACCAGGAAGAAAAGGAAAAGAAAAAATTATCAAAAAAAAAAAAAAAAAAAGAGGAAGGAAGAAAAGAATAAAGGGTTTAGGTGCATGGAGAAGGGAAGAATACTTAGATTGAGGACTGGGAATGTGTTATAGCCACAGAGTGGGTAGACTTTAATTCGAGAGTAGGGGGAGGGTCTTGGGTATTTAGGTGTATTGAGGTATGGGGGGGATTAAGAATATGTGAGAAGTAACTTTTGCAAAGGATATGTTGGGGATTAATAGTTCATATTGCTCTCGGTATAACTCAGGTGCTTGAGATTAGCAGCAATCCCTTTCCTGAGGCTGCCTCTTTTTCTTGGTCAGGACTTTATAGTCTATAGTCTATATTCCAGCCGGTCTTGGCGTGTGGCAGGGCCTCTGATTGTCACAGTCAGGGCTGATTCTGAGTGTCTGCCCCCAGGTAGGCTGGTCCTTTTGCATCCTGGCTGGGTGTTAGGGCTGCTAGTATTCTGGAGCCCGCACAGAGCCCCCTCCCACTCCTGGCAGAGGTTCCTGCCCAGGATGAGCACCCAGCACCCCTGCAGGGCAGCCCACAACTTTGCAGGTCCCTGTGACGACTGGCCCCACCCCTGCAGTTCCAGGAGGAGGCCGCCCCTGCCCGTGAACACTGTCTGGGGTCCGCCTACACTGTCCCACCCTTCTGGGGTGGGCACCACTCCTCAAAGCCAACCAACTCTCCTCGGAGCCCTTTACTTGGCCTCTGTGATGAGCCCCTCCCAGGCGTGGGCGGTGCGGCCTTTGTCTCCGGCAATGGTGGGTCAGTTGCCCCCATTACTAGTTCTGGGCTCGCCGGCTCACCATTTGGAGTTTCTGCGAAGCCTGGGGGCCTGTGTGGTTGCACAGGGCTGGGCCTCCCCCCTCGCAGGGGCTTCTAGCTGCTGTTTCCCTGGTGGCCCAGCAGCACCTTTTTCAGCCCTGTCACCGCCCTGGCCAGTGCACTTGTCAGCTCCCCTGCTCCGGCTTCCCTTAGGACTCTTCTCCTCCGCCTCTAGCCCAGTGAGTAGCCTCCTCTCCCTGTTGCCGGAGTGAGTCTCTCACACAGTCCCTCCCCTGCAAGAGTCAATTCCGCGTTCCCTACGGGCACGCCGCCCGCACTTCACTGTTAAGACTTCCAGTCGCCAGGGAGCCTGGAGCTGCCTCAGTCAAATGCATCCCCCTGGGCAGAGTCGCCACTGCCCAGAGCCGACCTCGGCCTGTCGGCCAGTCGTGAATGCCTCACCTACTGTTCTGCTGGCCTCCTCTGCCTCTGGGCTGTGCTCCCCTGTGTCCAGATGCTGCCCGCTCCAATTCCTAGGGTCCTGAAGATGTCTCATGCTCCCTATCTTGTCCTCTAGCTGCTTTGGTACTCGAGAACACCATCAACACTGCTCTCTACTCTGTCACCATCTTCTCTCCTTTTGAACCAAAGTTTTTTGATCCAATCATCCACTGATGGGCACTTAGGCTGTTTCCAGCACTTGGCTATTGTAAATATCGCTACCACAGACATAGGGTAAATAGGTTCTTCTAAATTGGTGTTTCAGGGTTCTTCAGGTGTAATCCTAGTAGTGGAATTACTAGATCAGAAGGCAGTTCCATTTTCAGTTTTTTAAGGAAACTCCATAATGTTTTCCATAGTGGCTACTCTAGTCTTCATTCCCACCAACAGTGCACTAGGGTTCCCTTTTCCCCACATCCTCATCAACACTTGTTGTTTGTTGATTTGTTGATGATTGACATTCTGACAGGTGTGAGGTGGCATCTTATTGTGGTTTTAATTTGCATCTCTCTGATGGCTAGTGATATTGAGCATTCTTTCATATGCCTTTGGGTCCTTTGTATGTCCCCCTCTAAGAGTTGTCTGTTCAGGCTCTTTGCCCATTTTTTAATTGGGCTATTTGTCTCCCTGGTGTTGAGTAACATAAGTTCTTTATATGTTTTGTATGATCTCACCCATTACAGGACAATAATGAACAAAACTAACAACAAGCAAAACAGAACCAAGTATATGAATACAGTGAATAGGCCTTCACTGGTCAGGGGGAAAGGGGTTGGGGGGAAGGGGGAGGCAGAGTCAAGGAAGGGGAGCAGCTTAGACAAGAACCTAGTATAAAGGAACCATGGACATGGACAATAGGTGGGATTGACTTTGGGGGGAATGGGTGGGTGGGGAGGGGGACAGAGGGGAGCAAAAGGGGATGGATGTAATACAACAACAATAAAATTAAAAAAAAAAAAAAGACTTTGTCTGAGGTATCATTGGCAAATGTGTTTTCCCATACAGTTGGTTCCCTTTTAATTTTGCTGGTGTTTTCTTTAGCTGAACAGAAACTTTTCAGTTTGTTTATTTGTTCCTTTATTTCCTTTGCCCTTGGAGAAGTATCAGTAAACATATGTCTGCATAGGATATCTAAAATTTTACTGTCTGTATTTTTCTCCAGGACCTTTATGGTGGCACTGCTTATGTTTAAGTTCTTTACCCATCTTAAGCTTATTCTGGTGTATGGTGTAAGTTGGTGATATAGTTTTATTTTTTTGCATGTTGCTGTCCAGTTCTCCCAACACCAGTTGTTGAAGAGATTGTTTTTACTCCATTTGATGTTCCTTCCCCCTTTGTCAAATATTAATTGACAATAGAGTCCTGGGTTTATTTCTGGGCTCTCTATTAAGTTCCATTGATCTATATGTCTATTCTTATGCCAGTACCAGACTGTTTTGATTACAGTGGCCTTGTAGTACAGCTTGATATCTGGTATTGTGGTTCCTCCTACCTTGTTCTTCTTTCTCCAGGTTGCTGTGGCTATTCACGGGCGGTTTTGGATCCACATAAATTTTTGAAGTATTTTTTCTATATCTGTGAAATATTTCATTGATATTTTAATAGGGATTGCATTGAATCTATAGATTGCTTTGGGTAATATGGACATTTTAATGATGTTAATTCTTTCCATCCATGAACATGGTATACGCTTCCATTTATTTGTATCTTCTTTAATTTCTTTCTTCAATATTCTGTAGTTTTGTGGGTACAGGTCTTCTACCTCCTTAGTTAAGTTGATTCCTAAGTGCTTTATTTTTCTTGTTGCTATGGTAAATGGGATTTGTTTTTTAGCTTCTATCCAATATCACTATTGGTATACAAAAATGCTTTTGATTTCTGGATATCAACTTTATATTCAGCTCTTTTCCTAAATTTGCTTATTAGGTCAAGTAAGTTTTTGGTGGAGTCTATTGGGTTTTATATGTACACTTCCATGTCATCGGCAAATAATGAGTTTGACTTCCTCCTTTCCAATTTGGATACATTTGATTCCTTTCTATTCTCTGATAGCTATGGCTAGAACTTCCAAAATGATGTTGAACAGAAGTAGAGAAAGTGGACAGCCTGGTCTTGTTCCTGATCTTAGGGGGAAAGCTTTTAGGTTTTGCCCATTGAGTATGATGTTGGCTACAGGTTTCTAACAGATGGCTTTTATTATGTCGAGGTATGCTCCTTCTATTCCCATTTTGCTGAGTGTTTTTATCATAAATGGTTGCTGTACTTTGTCAGATGCTTTTTCAGCATCTATTGATATGATCACATAGTTTTTGTCTTTCATTTTGTTGATGTGGTGTATTACATTTATTGACTTGCAAATGTTGTACCATCCTTGCATTCCTAGGATGAAACCCACTTGATCATGGTGTATGATCTTTTTAATGTATTGCTGAATCCGGTTGACCAATAGTTTGTTGAGAATCTTAGCATCTATGTTCACCAGGGATATTGGCCAGTAGTTTTCTTTCTTAGTTGTGTCTTGACCTGGTTTTGGGATTAGAATAATATTGGTCTTATAGGAAGAGTTTGGAATCCCTCTTGTTGGAATTTTTGGAATAGGTTGAGAAGGATAGGAGTTAGTTCTTCTCTAAATGTTTGGTAGAATTCACCTGTGTAGCCATCTGATCCAGGGCTCTTATGCTTTGGAAGATTTTTGATTACTTCTTCAATTTCACTAGCTCTTACTGGTCTATTCAGGCTTTCTGCTTCTTCTGGATTCAGTTTTG
Source organism: Noctilio leporinus (assembly GCA_004026585.1). NCBI lineage: Eukaryota > Metazoa > Chordata > Mammalia > Chiroptera > Noctilionidae > Noctilio > Noctilio leporinus. The sequence continues at coordinate 5,729 of PVIW01010439.1, forward strand.
GTAGATTATACATTTCCATAAATTTGTTCATTTCACCCAGGTTGTCATATTTCTTGTCATATGATTGTAGTGATTTCTTACAATCCTTTGTATTTCTGAAGGATCAGTTGTGATTTCTCCTCTGTCATTTCTGATTTTGTTTATTTGGGTCCTCTCTCTCTTTTTCTTGATGGCTCTGGTTAAAGGCTTGTCAATTTTGTTTATTTTTTCAAAGAACCAGCTCCTGAATATATTGATTCTTTGAATTGTAGCTTTAGTCTCTAAGTTATTTAATTCTGCCCTGATATTGATGATTTTCTTCCTTCTACTTGCTCTGGGCTTTGTTTGCTGTTGCTCCTCTAGTTCTTGCAGCTTTATGGTTAGGTTGTTGGTATAAGCTTCTTCTATCCTTTTTAGGTAGGCCTGTATTGCTGTGAATTTCCCTCTGAGGACTGCATTTGCTGTGTTCCATAGGTTTTGTACTATTGTGTATTCATTGTCATTTGTTTCCAGAAACCTTTTGGTTTCATCTTTGATCTCATTGTTAACCCATTCATTACTTAAAAGCATGTTATTCAGTCTCCATGAGTTAGAGCATTTTTGGTTTTATCCTTTGATGTTGGTTTCTAGTGTCAAGCCATTGTGATCTAAGAAGATGCTTGGCTCAATATCAATGTTCCTATATTTGTGGAGACTTGTCTTGTGATCTACCATGTGTTCTATCTTTGGGAATGTTCCATGTGCATTTGAAAAGAATGTGTATTTTTGCTTCTTTGGGGTGAAAGGTTCTGTATATATCAGTTAAGTCCATTTCCTCTAGAGTGTTGTTCAATGCCACAACATCCTTGGTGTTTTTTTTTTGTTTGTTTGGAGATCTGTCCATTGTTGATAATGGGGTATTAAAATCCTCTATTAGTGTGTTGTTGCCCATATCCTCCTTGAAGTCCTCCCAGATTTTCCTTATATATTTGGGAACTCCCATGTTGGGTGCATATATGTTTACCAGAGTTATATATTCTTGATGGATTGTTCCCTTAACTATTATGAAATGTCCTTCTTTGTCTCTTTCTATGGCCTTCATTGTAAAATCTTTTTGTCTGAATAAGTATTGCTACCACAGCCTCTTTTTCATGTCCATTTGCTTGATACATATTTTTCCATGCCTTCACTTTCAATCTGTGTCAATCTTTTGTTCTGACGTGGGTCTCTTAAAGACAGCATATACGTGGGTCATGTTTTCTTATCCAATAAGCTACCCTACATCTTTTGATTGGCACATTTAATCCATTTACATTTAAGGTTATTATAGATTTATACTTATTGATTGCCATCCCCCCCCCCCTTTATACCTGTGTTCCTCTCTGTCTCTCTCTTCTTCATATTTTTAAAGCAGACCCTTTAACATTTCTTGCAATGGTGGTTTGGTAGCGATGTATTCTTTTAGTCTTCCTTTGCCTGTGAATCTCCTTATTTCTCCTTCCATTTTGAATGAGAGGCTTGCTGGATAGAGTATTCTTGGTTGAAGGCCTTTGTTTTCTATTACTTGGAATATTTTTTGCCATTCCTTTCTGGTTTGTATTGTTTGTGTTGAATAATCATTTGATAACCTTATTGGAGCCCACTTATATGTTATTTGCTGTTTCTCCCTTGATGCTTTTAGGATTCTCTCTTTATCTTTGGAATTTGCTATTTTAATTATAATGTTTCTTGGAGTGTGTCTACTTGGATTTATCCTCATTTGGACCTTTTGTGCTTTCTGAACGTGAGTAACATTTTCACTCATCATGTTAGGGAAGTGTTCTATCACTACTTTTTTTAACAGGTTTTCCATTTCTTGTTTCTCTTCTTCTGGTATCCCTATGATATGGATATTATTGCATTTTATGTTTTTCTGAAGCTCTTTTAACACTTTTTCAGTCTTTTTTCATTCAGTTGCACTGTCTCGGAATATTTTTCTACATTGTCCTCCAGCTCACTGATCCAATTCTCTGCTTCCTCTAGCCTGCTATTGATTCCTTTTACTGTATTCTTTGATTCAGAAATTGTATTCTTCATTTCCTCCTGGCTCTTACTGGTAGTTTCTATGTCCTTTTTAATGCTGGTGTAGTTTTCAGTACATTCCTTGTACCTTCCCTGGAGTACTTCGTAGTTCCCCTGAAGTTGTTTGTAGATCCCCTGGAGTTGTTTATAGTTTCCTTTGAGCTCACTAAACTCATTGAGTTTCTCTATCATCATTATTTTGAATTCTACATCTGATAGTTTGCTTGCCTCTGTTTCATTTAGTGATCTTTCTGGGGATTCCTCCTTTCCTTTTGGTGATGGACTGTTTCTTTTTCTTCCCATTTTTAGATTTCATTGTAATCCAATCAGACTGTGAGCAGCTGCCAGGCTAAGGAACTGCTAGGCTAGAAGGATTGATTCAGTTGTAATCCTATCAATCTGTGATCCACCACCAGGCTCAGATGCAGCTTGGGGTGATGGACCGATTCAGTTGTAAATCGATAAATCAGCTACCAAATTCAGGCTCTGCTGGGCTTGACAGAGAGATTCAAATGTAATCCAATGGATCAGCAGCCAATTCAGGTGAAGTTTAGTGGGACAGATTCAGATATAAATCAACGAATCTGTAATCAGCCACCAGGATCAGGAGCTGCTGGGCTAGACAGCAAGGTTTAATTGTAATCCAATGACTCTGTGATCAGCCACCAGGCCCAGGTGCCACTAAATGGGAGGGACCAAAATGGTTGCAAACCAATGAATCCATGATAAGCCACCAGGCTCACTTGCCACTGTGTGGGGCTGACTGATTGACCCAGCTGTAAGTCAGAGAGTTTGTAATCTACTGCCAGGCCCAGGTACTGCTGGGCAAGAAATAACTCTTCAGGAACCAACTATTGTATGTATGCTCAGACACAGCAGGGCAGGAGGGGTTTATTTAGATGTAAATCAAAGAATTGTGATCAGACATAAAGCTCAGGTGCTGCTGGGCAGGGCAGGTTGCCTCCAGTGGGCAGGTCTATGAGGGCCCCTCAGACAGAAGCTGCTTGGTGAGGTTGTCAGCCTAAGTGTGGGTGATGAGTCAGCACCAGGATCCCCACAGGTGCTTCCCCACTTCTCTCCTCCAAATCACCGCCACAAACTCTCCCCATGCATCTCTAGTCCACTCTGCCCTCCCTCTGCTGGATCCCAGGGTAGCGGGTGCCAATGTATTATTGTTGTGGTTGCCTTAGTAGTTCTCTGTCTCCAGTGTGCTCTCAGGCTAGTGAACTCCACGGGTTTCTGCCCTTCTCAGCTGGATGCTCTCTGCTATGTTGCTGTAGCTGGGACACCCAGCTGGGGGACCAGAACCCACCCTTCTCAGGTGGAGCCTCAGGCTCTGTTCCTTCAGCTGCTGCCTCAGGTGGGGGCCCCACCAGCCCTCTCGCATTTCTGCAATTCCTACCAGTCACTTTGTGATGATCACTTTGTGATGTCCTCTTCTGTTCTGTCCATGGTCATAAGACTTCTTTCCAGCTGGTGTTCTGTTGGTAATTCCAGCAGACTTTTTTTCTCCAGAAAAGTAACTCCAGATGCAATCTGGGAGGAGATTGGTGTAGCTCCACTTACTCCTCTGCCATCTTGCCAGAATCTCTATTGATTTCTTATGCAGAATAGTTTGACTTTCTCTTTGTGTCCTTGCCTCTTCCTAAAAGATGACCTCAGTTTTTTAACCCACTTATCTACTGATGGGCACTTTGGCTGTTTCCAAATCTTGGCTATTATAAATAGCACTGGTATGGACACAGGTATGCATACATTCTTTTGAATAGGTGTTTCAAGGTTCTTTGGGTATATTGCCAGCAATGGAATCTCTAGGTAAAAAAGCATTTCCATTTTTAGTTTTTTAAAGAAATTCCATACTATCTTCCACAACTATGGTGTATCTACATAATGGAATATTACACAGCAGAAGGAAGGAATTCCTACCTTTTGCAACAGCATGGATGGAACTGGAGACTGCTATGCTAAGTGATATAGCCAGTTGGTGAAAGACAAACACCATATGACCTCACTTACAAGAGGAACCTAATGAACAAAATAAACTAATGAGAAAAAAAAAACAGAACCAGAGGCATAGAATCATAAAACAGACTAACAGATGTAAGAGGGTAGTGGAGAGGCAAGAGCTAATTGAAAGAAAGAGAAGGGGTTACTTGAAGAACATATAAGAGGGCCCAATGTATGTGGACCAGTGGTATAGGGATTGATTATGGGAGTGAGGGGAGGGTTGGGGGAAGGGGGCAAAGGAGGAAACATTGAGACAACTATAATAGTATAAACAACAAAATATTTTTAAAATTAAAATATAAATAAATAAAAGGTGCTTTCAATACCTCACCTTCCACACATGAAGTGACTTATCTAAAGAAAGATAAATTTTTTCCTTCAGATAAATGTTGATGTGATATATTTAAATAATATTTTTCCACTGTGCTTAATCTATGAAAACCAACAGAGATGGTTCATGATTCATGGTAAATATTCAATAAATGTTATTTCTTCTTGCCTTGTTATAGTCTTCTGAGACCACCACTACTCCATTCTAATCACATTCTACCTATACTCCTGCTTTCATCTGAATATATTTATAGACTAATGTTTATTTCTGGAAAGGCTTGTATGTCTTTTTATGTGTGCTTCTTCTGCATATTCTCATTAGGGAAGATGAGGCCCAGAAATGCTAAATGACTTATTCAATAATGGAAAAGTGGTTAAGCCAAGGCTTAGAACCATGTTTTCCAACATCTAGTCTGGTGCACTTTCCCCTGGGAAGCCCTACCTTCTGAGAATGTCGGGGGCTCATGCCACCATTCTCTTCATCCCATCTGCCCCAGAGTTTCTGGAATTAAAGTTAGAACTAAAGTCTGTCTTAATTCCAAAGTTAATGGGAATGTTTCCTTAGCAATTGCCCTACCACATCCAGCTCCACCTCAGAAAGCTTTAGGCTGAGCCAGGCACTTGGGGCTCACAGAGGATCAAAAATTCAGCTTAGGGATCTATGTTTAGGCTGCTGAAGACTCTTTGCTCATAGAATGCTCAGGAAATTCGAGGAGACTCTTATTTCAAGGTCACCGTTAGGTTAAATGGGCATCTGTGGGCCAGCGTGGGAACGGAATCATCAATCATTTTTGATGGAAAAATGTGTTCCCAAGTAATTCACAAGCAATTCATGAATGAGCTACATTTCATTTATAGGTCTGCTTATTCTCTGGAGCAGGGCTTAAGGCAGGAGGAAAAAGGAACAGAAATGGTGACACTACAATACATTTGAATGTGTTCTCATATTTTGCATCCTCCATCTTCGAGTGCTTTGGATTTTTAAAGGGGAATTCAAAGAGAAGGAGAAAGAAAGAAAAATGGAAGAAAAGAAAGGGAGAAAAGAGGTTAGGGAATCTTTTAAATCAAGGATAACTGCTAATAAAGAAGGTACCTAAATTAAATCTGCTATAAGAATTGGAGTTTTGCTGTCTTCCATCCTCAATCACAGATGTCAGGACTGGTGCTCAAACCCACCACCCTGTTGCGTAGGGGTTGCACTGAATGACCTTTCAAGGTCATAGCAATCCACGAAGCATGGAAGATTGCATCATATTTTAAAAGATTTTCCTGAGGGAGATAGTGTTCTATTCATCAGGGTTTGGGGAAGGGTAGAGGAGCGTGGCTGGACCTGTTCTCCACCTTCACTCTCTCAATCCCATCTCCACAGGCAGAACCCTGGCACTTCCTTGCCTGCCCCTGGGAGCCCCACCGTGTGTGTTCTCAGCTCAAGAAGCAGCTTTTGCTCTGTAGCTGCAGGAGCAACAAACTAACTCTCCCACTCCTCCACCCCCTTAACAGCAGCAACCCCCCACCCCCAACATGGTCTAATTAAATGTCTGAGGAGCTACAGTTGAGCTTTTCATGCTCAGAAACTGTGGCAAAGGGCAAGAGGCTCCTGTTGCTTAAAGTAGGAAGAAATCAAAGGATATATTTTTTTTTCAAGAGAACAACAAAACAGATGGTGCCACTTGCGCTACCTTTGATTGGGGAAAACATTTTTTTTTTTTATTTTGATTTTAGAAACAACTAGAGAATAAGAGAAGAGAGAGGTGGCTACCCCAGGCAGAGGACCAGGTCAGTGGAGGAAGGAGAGTCTGGAAACCACCTGGCAAGCAGGGCGCAGGATGTGGCAGAGGACTTGAGCTGAGGGGACTTGTCTCCATTTTCTCACTAATGCCTGTTAAAATGTCCCACCTCTCCAGCTAGAGCAGGTGGATTTCATGGGTGGTGGGCCTGAACAGAAAAGCTGACCTCTCCCCCTCTTACAAGTCTGAACTGTGTATATAAGGTACAAAGAGTAAGGACCACACTCAGCTGGGGGCTGCAGAAGTGCAGGTGCACATCTTGGAGGAAGATGCCCAGGTATAAGCCACATACACTCAGAAGATTCAGAGGCCTGGGAAGAAGACATGGAACTTTGGAGCCATCAGAGCTGGCATCTAGCCAAATTCTTCCAGAGCCTCAAGGTGTACACCCCAAAACCACAGGGTCTTTGAAACACAACTCAAGTCTGAACATCCCCTGCCTGACCTCTTTGGGTGGAGCACAGGCAATAAAGCAATCTTGGGAGGGCCAAGACTTCAGAAAGAGGATGAGGCTGAGGATGGCTGCACTGGGGGGCATGTGGATAACAGTGAGGTGACTGTGGGACATACCACACCCCGGGCTGGGCCAAGCATGAGTGGGGAGCCTGGTGAGAGAGAAGAGAGAGCTGTGTGTTGGGAGGAGGGAGAGAGAGGAAAGAAGAGAATAGTCAATGAAGGTGACTAGAAATAGAAGAAGAAAGAAACCAAGATGAACTAAGTATCATCATCATAGCCTCAGGATGTAGCTTTTATCATTCCCAGTGTAGAATTTTAGGGAATAGAGGCTCTAGAAGCTAAGAATTTACTTGGGGTCCTATAGTGAGAGGTGAGATCAAGATTAAAAGTGAAATCTGCCTTAATTCAAGCTGTTTATGGTTTCTTAGCAATTACTCCACTACCCCCAAGTTCATCCCAACATCCACAGATATGACATTATTCCAGACACCTCATACTTTGGCCATTTTCTGGGCTCTGAGTGGAAACACATAAATGTCAGTCCCCTAGCCACATAAGGAGCCCTGATTCTGGAAAACAGCCACATTGGGAAGGGGACGGGGTAGATGGAGCACACATCCAGTGACCCACCCATCTAGCCTGTAAATTTCTACAGATGCATCATTGACGCAACCATTCCTTCCGTGTCTCAGTCCCTACCCTCGGCTTTAGGAGGCCTTCACAGCAGTTCCCAAGTGCCAGATCTCTTCCTTCCTCTGTGTTCGGCTATAAAATGTTCTCTTCAATTATTTCCCTACTCCTCGCTTCAGAACAGCCAAACCAATAGTGCTGCTCTATGGGTTATGTGCCGTATGTCACTGTGCTGTGAAATATTAAGCCTTCACAATAGGTCCAAAGTCAGCGACGCACAATCCTTTAATGGTTTAGCTTACTCAGGCTATTTGAAAGTGGCATAATATTGCTATTTTTAAATAAATGGGATCTGTATTAATGAGAGCTGACCTCTCTTGGCCCTGCGAGCTGCTCCCTGCCTTGAGCCCGCATTGGGGATTGGGCATGAAAGGGAGAGGGAAAAACAGCTTTTCAAAATGGAAACCAAGCTGCACTTTAAATAATGCTCACAGATGCTAATCATCTTGGGAGGAGGGGCAGTGGTGAGTTGATTATTTGAGTGGATAATAGATTTTATTTTTGAGGAAGACTTAGAGCTTTGATATTGAGAAAAAGGGAGTATGTGTATATACATGTGCATGTGTGTGCATGTGTGTGCATGTGCTCAGAAGGGAGGCATAAACTGGTAGGGGGTGGGATTTTGGTGACAGGGGCATGATGAGAATAATTATGCTTTTGAAGGTTTGTGGGGAGAGTCTGTGAGGGATGGGCAGGAAGCCATCATGTTCATCAGCATGTGACAGAAGAAAGTCCTTTGAATGGGGATATATCAGGATAGTATATCCACAGGTGGAAGACTCTGGAACTCTGGACTCCTGGCCCCAGGTGAGGAAGGGGAAGAGCAAGGAGAGCACTCCCCTAGGCTCCTACCCTGTAATTTGGCAGGCTTACATCTCATTGCCAGGCAACAGGTGCAAAGTAATAAATCAGGCTCAGGGGGGCCTCTCTGCTTGAGACATATGTTGTGTTTGGAGACATTGAGGAATTAACCAGAGCCACAGGTCCTGAATGCAGAGTCTCTGCTGAGGTCCCCTGGCCCCAGGCCCTGGGGTCCCTGATAAACTTGCTTCTTTCTCAGTTGCAAGCAGAGCTATAGAAATTGGGTAGACTGGGATGGGGCAGGGGAGCTCAGAAGCAGGAAGTAGGATCATAGAAGAGGACTTGAGAAAAAGGCTGATGCAAGAGGGGGAAGGTGGCTCTCCTGAAGAATCTGGCCAGGAGAATTTATAAGAACCAGCATGCCAGCAGCTCTATCACCTGAGTTCATGGGCCTCAAAGTTTAAAAACTATCTCTGCCAGGTGCTCCCTTTCTCCTCTTCAGGGGCTAGACATTCTGTTTTTTAAAAAAGTCACGAATTTTCTGGGGATGTAATGCACAACATGGTGACTGTAGTTAACAATACTGTATTATATATTTGAAAGTTGAGTGTAGATCTTACAGGTTTTCATCACACACACACAAATTGTGAGGTAATGGGTGTGTTACCTAACCTTACTGTGCACACTTGCTGTCCTGCCCACTTCTCCAGGTCCTTGCTGCCACTGCTTCTGCTCCTGACCCAGCATAGTCGCCAGATTTAGCAACAACAGCAAACAAATCTAGTTTCAGTCTAAGTATCTCCCATGCACTACAGACTATTACTCTTTGATATGAAATTCAAATTTGACTGGTGTCCTGTGTGTTATTTGGCAGTGTTACACATTCTGGGCATTGCTGATTAATCACATTCTACTGAACGCCTCTTGTGTCCCTGGTCCCAGCAGCACAGTGGTAACCTTGTCAGTGATGAGGGCCAGATTATTCTCATTTCACAATAAGCATATGTCAAATCATTATATTGTACACCTTAAATTTACACAATGTTGTATGTCTATTTTATCTCAATGAAATATTAAAAATATACAAAAGTCAGAAGGGTCACTTTTCCTCACCTTCTCTTATTAGTTATCTATTGTTGTATAACAAATTACCCCCAAACTAGTGGCTTAAAACAACAAATTAAGACATCCAGGCATACCTTAGCTGAGTGCTTCCACAGCAGGTCTCTCAAAAGGCTACAAAAGTTATGGTATTGGTTGGGGCTGCTGTCTCATTTCAGGGCTCAACTGAAGAAGGGTCTGCTTCCAAGTTCACTCACATGGTTACTAACAAGAATTGCTTCACTATGGTTAGTTTAACTGAGACCACGGCTTCCAGCTGGCTACTGGCTGGGGGCTTCTCTAGGTTCTTTACCACAGTGCTTCTCTGCAGAGCAGCTCAGAAAGCACCAGATGGCTTCCATCAGGGTCACCATCTATTGGTACCCTAATATCAGAAGTGACAATCCTGCTACTAGTGCTGTATTTCAGTTATTAGAAAGTAGTCACTAGGTCCATTCTGCAGTCAAATAGAGGAGCTTATACAAGCATATGAATTCATGGAGGAAGGGATTATTTGGGACCAGCTGAGAGGCTCCTATGTTACTCTCTCCTCCTTCAACAATAATTTTCAGAGACCTGAAGCCACTGAGCTCTCTCAAGTCCAGACTGTGTTTTGTTCACTGCTGCATCCCAAGCACTTAGCATGGAGCAGAGGAGAGGACCTCAGCTCTCCTGTCAGCTAAGACCCAGCCTCATAGAGCCTTGTAGCATTTGAGGGTGTTTTTATCACAGTGGGACCCATGGTCTGAGATCTGGTGTCATCCCTAAGCTGGTTATGGATCCATAAGCAACACCCTCTATTTATGTATTACTTTTCATTACCCTACACTCTACTTCTTCCATCCCCCAACAAGCTTCTTGGTGAGAGGGAGATTTCAGGAGATATCACATAGCATGGCAGTAAATATCAAGAGAAGTAAAGAAGGCAGGACTAAACAAGAAATAGAATAGCAAATAAAGAGAGAATGGAAAAAGGGAGCATCCCCAATGGCTACCTTATTTTAAATGATGCAAACACTTATTAAACATATACTATGCACCAAACACCTTCTCACATTTGTTCATTTAATTCTCACAATAAGCTTTCAAGGTAAACACTTTTACCTTGAAGTTCACAGAGGTAGAGTGACATGCTCAAGTTCCTACAACTAGTAAATAACATAACCAGAATTCAAGTCCAGACTTCTTGAGATTCCTTAATGTTCTTCCAAGCTAACAGGGTGATGATGAAGGGGAGTAGGGAGTGTCACATCAAGAGTTAACACAAGCATGTGTGGTGGTGATGGTGTTTAGCGGTCAACATTGGCTGTGAGTTACATAAATGGGGAGAGGGTATAGCTAGGCTTATTCTCAATACGGAAAACAAAAACAAATTGACAAAGACTAGAAGACACAGTCTCATTACTGAACAACAACACTTGGTTTGTGATTAAAATCACTCCAATCCCTAGCAAATCTCCTTTCTTGAACTCAGATGTGACTCTGCATGACCTTGACTGAATCCCAAGATTATAAAAGAAGATCCCAGAAATGTTGCATGAGCAACATGCATGAGCTCATGCATGAGCAATGGCAGCAATTGGAGAAGGGGAGACAGAGCCTCTCAAAATAATAAGGGGAAGCAGGGGCACATTCTTCTGTGTGTAAAGTCCTGGAGTGTTTGTTTTTAAAAAGTTATTTTCATTGCCAGAGCTACACAGCTGCTAAGTTCCTGATGACAGAGGGAGTCCCTGATTCCATTCCAGGAGGAATTAAAATTGGAGGGAGAGGTTGGTGGGTTGGAGGGGAGACACTGTGAAGAAAAGAATGCTTTTTTTTACCACTCTGCCACTCTATTTTGCATTCTCTCTCAACACATGCATTTGTGCACGTGCGTGCACACACACATACACACACACACACACACCCCTACCCAAATCTTTCCTTTCCATTTGTGGTAGGTAGGTGTCTTCTTAGAAATATTGGGGTTACTCTTCATGGGTTAGCTTCCCCTGAGATCCACCAATTCTGGTAGCCCACTGCTCCTGAACACACCCACCTAAATGAACTGTGGGTGGATGTCTGCAGATGCTTGACCTCATGTTATCACAGGATGGAAAAAGACCTCTAGTGGCCATCACCTCACTCCTCCCCGTACTTGCAGAAAAGCTGTATGAAACAGCCGCAATCAAGGTGGGTCCAGCCTCTGCTACCCTTGGTGGTGAGTTCCAGCACCTGGATGTTATTTTCTTGAATCTCACCAACTACAATATAAACTCTTATGCACTGAGGCAAGGGAGAAAAATGCATTTCACCACAAGTAAAACATAGTGATAAATATAATAAATGACTAGGAATCTTTTTTTTAAACATAGCAAAAGTTAGAAGACAAACTAGTTTGGAAGCAGTTCATAACTGAGCAATAAATATTATATGCATTGTGAACCTGTCACTATTTTATTTGTTTCTTGCAGTTAATTTTCTCCCAATTATCTTCTCCAATGACAGTGGAAGGTGCAGGGAGAAGACAGAGGAAAGTTCAAGAAATCAGGGTTCAAATCTGAACTTAGACTTAGCCGCTCTGTAGTGTTCATCAACTCATAGTATCTGCATGCATAAAATGAATATTTTGGACTGAGTTATGCCTAAGTTCCTATCCAGCTTTCTTTCTATGAGTGATACACATGCACTGCTATGACAAAGAGCTGAGATGCATCGTAATCACTGGGTTATATCATCCCTGTCAAGAAGAAATGCCATGGCCTCATTGGTCTGCTGCCACCACCATGGTTGTTGAGAGAATGCAGGAAATTTTACAATTAGCAGGTGCCTTTGCTTGACTTATAGCTCCCAGGAGCTGGTTATCAAGGGGGAGCTCAAAGTTACTGCCAGTACCCTCTGCATCGCTAATACTGAATAGCTGCAGAGCCCCTACCGAAGGTTCCCTGACTACTTACCTCATCAGGGTCTGCTGCCATTTTGCTGGTGCACCAGCCCCATGGTCTTTGCCAATGCTAATGGCATTCAACACAAAAATACCAGCTGACAAATGGAGTGCAGCCCCTCAGGCGTCCCAAGCTAAGAGCACCAGTCACCTTCATCTCAAACACCTCCTGCTTATAAAACAGCCACAGGCTACTTGAGCTAGAATGCTTAGGGCTCTTGGCTTCTGGAGAGAGGTGCCCATCCCCAACCTCACAAGCAGCTACATGGTGACCCATCAGTGAATTTCACCACACCAAGAATGGGTAGTAAGTGGTCAGGGAAGAGTGCTACAGGCATGAAAATTTGGGGGATGGGGGCAGTGGGCACTGTGCTTCTTGCCATATTTCTTGAATGGAAGAAAGAAGTGTCTACTTCCATCCATGTATATCAGCCCCTTGGATGTGTACAGCCTGTACAAGCACGGGGATCAAAGATTACATTTCTATTTTGCAGCAATGAGAGACAATATATGAGGTCTGTCCTGAAAGTATTGGCAGTGGAAACTGTTTTAATCATATTGACATTGGCTTGATAATTTTGGGACAAACCTCATATATATTGGAATAATCATCAGGTGGTCAGAGTGGTGGGAAAAAAATTCATCTTGAGGGGCTGTATGTCCATAAAGTATGGAGCCATAACAAACTCCCCATTCTGAGAGCTTTGCCATCATTTCCAATACTCTGATCACTTTGCTTACAGCTCTTTGCCTTTGCATAGGCTCCAGAATGCCCTTCTCTTCCTTTTAATATTATCTTTTTGTTAATGAGGAAGGAATTCATTCATACATACTTGTCTATGAATCAACTTGTGGAAGATTTGAAGTCTTTCTCATGCCCTCTCCTTTTGAGACAAGTCAATCATCTCCCTGTGCTCAACCCTGTCCCCTTACTCACATGGTATAACTTAATACACCTTTCTGATTTCTGCTTTTGGTCCCTCTTCCCCACTAGTTCATAGGTTGCTGAGCACAAGGGCTGCATATTATCTTTTTCCCCCCTTGTACAGTGCTTAACACAGTACATGGCCCACAGAAGTGCTCATAACTATTCATGGACTAAGTGAATGGCTGAATGAATTAATGAGGAGTAAACACTGTGAGTTTTCATGTAGATTGTTACCTCTGAACTATGGTCACTGTTACATGAAATTTTGTGTAGCTGCTTGGAAACCCTGTCTTACAATGGGGGTCCAAACTTTTAACACATTTCTTCTCCTATCAGGTGTTGTAGGAACACCAGGAATTTTCTAGCATCCTAGGAACAATTGTTCTCACTCTGAACAGTGGGACAATCTGGTTGTCTGGCTCTGAGGAGTTCTATGACACAGTAAACTCCCATAATCATCCATCAGGACTGATTTGGGAGCTAGTAGAAGAAATATATCCATTAAGCCAGTGCTGAGTCTCAGTAACTGCCCTGGTTTGAATAATTGATTGCCATTATCCACCATCCAATAACCCATGAAGATGAAGGCATTTCCTACCACCCTCTTCCCTCCATCCCAACCCAATTTAATAAGATGACTCATGATACTCCATCTCCCCACACAACCCAGGAAAGCATCATAATCAAGTGTCATCTCCTGTCCACTGGATGTTCTCAATCAGATGAGGAAGATTTAAGGGTAGAGTCATCTGTGGGTGCAGATCCCTGATTTAGCAACCCTTGCCTCTGGGTGCACCATGCTGGCGGGTCCTCTTTAGTAAGCTTCTCACAACTCAATGAAAATACTCGCATCAGCCATTTCTCCCATTTCTCCTAAACAAGAAAGAAACCAATTTCTAAGATGCCTCCTATTTCCACAACCCTTCCTCCCTGCTTTCTGAAGCCCAGTGTAATCTCTCTGCTGCAATATAATAAATATTTCACTTTCAAATACTGATTCATTAAACAAAGCCCAGGAGGGAGAAATAATAAGGTGTCACTTTACAGCCCAAATAAAACAGAGAAAGAAATATTCTACAATTTATAATTCCAACTTTAGGTTGAGATAATTCATATATCATTTTCAGTTAGGAACCTCAAATGGTGCTGTGTCAGCATATTGGCTGAAAAACAACTTTTTGTATTGTTTTATGCTTTTCAGTAATGTGCCCTGGTTATCATACATCAACACTAGGTTGAGTTCCAGTGTCTCAGCAGCTCCTCCTAAGTCATTCTCTTCCCTAACCAGTGTGACTTTCCTTGCTCAATATGGATGGAGCCCCTTGACTGTACACATACACTTGTTCTCCTGGCACAAAAGAAGATTCCAACTGGAATCAATTTGATTGGAGCCTTTTCTCTCACCACCATTAACACAGTTTCACTATTCTTCACCTTCAAGGATGAGAGAACTTAAATACACCTCAGTTGGAAACACGCTGCATAGTATTTTTTCAATGGAAATAGAATCTTACATATATATAATTTGCATGTTCACAGCTAGGAGTTTGGTGGGAAAAGCATCAGCTTTGAGATGGGTGGCAAGAAAGCATGTGTTCAAATCTCAACTCTCTCTCTTACTGGGTATTCTCAAGCATGTTACCTTCTTCTAGCTTCAGTCTTCTCATCCATAAAATGGAAAGAATCATAATTGCTAATTAAACAGATTATTGAGAGTTTTGAGGTGAAAGTAATAGACAAGTTATGGTGGACATTAATTGTGTACTTACTACATGTGAGTGACACATATATGCATACACATAGACATATCTACATACATATACATGTATGTACTCTCACATATATCCACATACAACTATACACACAAATGTGTACACATCATCAACACTGATGAGATAATGGTAGATTATCTCATCAATTCTCATAACAACCCCATGAACTTGGTGCTATTGCTTCTCATTCCATAGATGAGGAAATTGAGGCTTAAATAATTGAACAATATATGGAGGATTGTTAGGCATGCACAATAAGTACTTAGAAAATAATACTTTTACTAGGTTTCTGTTTACAAAGCATTTTTCTAAGCCTTTCAATGGATCCTTATGCTACTGTTAGGGGGGAAGCAAGATAGGAGAATTAAGATGAGAAAATATATTTTGTCCCCCTGACTAAACCACCACATTGCTTAGGCCTATCACTTTCCTCATCTACTCCAGGAGCTCTTTGGTTCAGACATTCAGTGAGTTTGTGGGGCCTTTGGACTCCTTCAGGCCAAGTACATAAGCTAAACATCTGCCTTCCTCTGCCAATCACTCTTCTTCTGAGCAGACCTCTGTTTTCCATTTCTTAGAAAGTACCCTATTGAGACTGACCCTGTCCTACCTGATGATCCCTCCATAGGCAAAGTTAGTCTTTCTCTTCTGCAGAAATCAGTAAAGGACATCAAGAACACTCTAGACTATAAGCTTTTGAAAGGTACTCATACATCACGTAGGTTTACACTTCCTTTCCCAGATAATCACCTGGAGACTCACAAAGTTAAAGTGATCAGGGCTTACACAAGTTGGTTTTAGCCCCAGGACTGAGACCAGAACCCTGCTCCCATTCTCTCCATTCAGTGGGAACCTACCCCATCTCAGCCCTAAACAAGCCTCCACAGTATCATCCAGCAGTCCTGGGACTCAGTGTTCAGTAATGACAGTAGTAAGAATTGCAAAAACAACAACAACAAAGGACAGGTGCTATTTGCCAGGTACTATGTTTGATACTCTTTATATATTAGTTTAAAAGAAATGAGCTTTCAAGCCATAAAAAGACATGGAGAAAACTTAAGTGCCTATTGCTAAGTGAAAAAACAAAACAAAACAAAACAAAAAAACTCAATCTGAAAAGGCTACATACTTTGTCATTCCAACTACAAGGTATTTTGGAAAAGGCAACACCAAAGAGAAAGTAAAATGATCTGTGGTTTCCATGGGCTGGAGAAGGAAGGAAGAAAGAAGTGATGAACAGGTGAAGGACAGGGAATATTTAAGGCAGTGAAACTACTCTGCATGGGACCGTAATGGGGGATATATAACATTCCGAGTTTGTCAAAACCCATAAACTGTACAAGGAGAGAACCATATTATAAACTATGAACTTTAGTTAGTAATAATATACCAATATTGGTTCATCAATTATAATAAGTGTACTACAGTAATGCAAGATGTTATTAATAGGGAAGCTTTGTGTATGTGGGGGGAATATACAGAAGCTCTCTACTTTCTGCTCAGTTTTCTTGTAAACCTAAAGCTGATCTAAAAATAAAGTCTGTTATTAAAAATGAAACAAAACAAAAATAACTTTCCAAGGTCATTTGGTTAGAATGTGGGCAACCAATATTTAAACCTAGACTTTCCTGGTTCCAAATCTCATGTTCCTAGATTTTAAGTCAAAAGGTTCAACAGGACTCTAATTGTAACCCTGTACTTGAGTTCCTGTTTTCTCATCCCTAAAATGGAAATAAAAACAATAATACTTTTGAGTTCCTCACTTAGAAAGAGTCAAGAAAATAATTTACTAGAAAGAATGGGGTGAAGGGGAGAAAAAAGGGGATGGATGTAATACAACAATAAAATTTAAAAAGATAAAAAAAAGAGTGGGGGAAAAATCTGTAAAGTGCTATGCAAATTTAAGATATGACCATCATTGACCTGAAATATGCTGAAGCATGGAGACACTGATAGAGGCTGAAGCTCTGTAGCCACTTTTGGCAGCTTTTATATTTCAGACCCAGAAATAAGGATCTTGCGTTTCCTGAACCTCTGTTTCTGGAGGTTGGCAAAGAGCCATCTGTAGACACTTTCTAGGGCAGTCAAACATCTGAGGCTACATCTCAGATGTTCTGAGATGAACATCTGAGGAACATCTGTAGCCTTTTCAGATTGGGGTTTTTGTTTGTTTGTTTGTTTGTTTGTTTGTTTTTTTCACTTAGCAATGGCTCCTAAAAACAGTGGCTCCTAAAAGCTCTTGGAGGAGAGAGAGAGAAGGGGGGGGGCAGGGGGGTAGAGAGAAGAGAGGAGAGGGAGAGAGAACAGCAGCATCAGAAGGCTCATTTGTCATAAGAGCGATTTTCCTTTTAATAAAGTGACCTTGTGTAAACAGCTCAACTTCTCACAGCTCGCATCATTAGGAGAGGGACACCCACTGTTCGATCGCTACCACACAGGCTGCTGAACCAGGGTGGACTGCCACCGCCAAAAGAATTCTATGTAACTCAGCCCAACCCCTGCATCACAGACAGACGGGTGTGTGGTGGTGGCGGGGGGTGGGGGGGGCATTCCTCACTGACTCATGCCAGCCAGCAGAAGTGGACTTGATGGGAGGCAGATGGTGAGCCAGCGATGGGGACTCCCCACAAGACCTCTGCCCTAGAGGCAGTGGTGCCCCCAAGGCTTGCTGCATCCAGCGTACGAGGTCTGTCCAGAAAGTATGGAGCCAGTGTGTCAGTATAATTAAAACCGTTTGTGCTCAATACTTTTGGGACAGGCCTCAGATGTTCTGACTGCCCTAGAAAGTGTCTACAGATGGCTCTTTGCCAACCTCCAGAAACAGAGGTTTAGGATACACAGGATCCTTATTTCTGGGTCTGAAATATAAAAGCTGCCAAAAGTGGCTACAGAGCTTCAGCCTCTCTCAGTGTCTCCATGCTTCAGCATATCATGATCCCTAGTTGTAACATTAAAGCCAACAAGAGCAGAAGAGGCTACCTGTACCTCCAATAGCAGGAAGACCAGAGTAAGCCCAGCAGCTCCTCAGTGGGACCCAGGAGAGAGCTGGGAGATTTGGGTGGGTGCTGTGCCAGTCTGGACCATGAACTTGCTGTGTGATCAGGGTGCCTTGCTTTACCTCTCTGAGTGAGGATTTGACTAGTTGACCTCCAAGGTGCTATCTGGTTCAAAGAGTTCCAATCATGTGAGGGGTTTCTCTGAACTAAACACATAGATATTTAAGCAATTTTAAAAACTAATAAGGTGAGCAATTGGAGAGGAAAACCATCCTCCTATTAATGCAACCCTCTACTCCCTTCACCAGTTGTTTTTCTCAGGCCCTTTAGCTCAGATATGGTATTTGCCAAATTATGAAATTTTACAAAAAGATCTTATTTCTTACTAAGATAAAAGACATCTTTTTAACCTCTCATATTTTCTCAGATCTGTAATCCTGAGAGAGGGAAGCATCCACCTTCCAGGTAAAAGGGGACATAATGCAAGAAAATCAAACCCACCACCACCCTCTTTTTCTCTCTGAGTAGATGCTTCCAATTTCCAGGCAGTGCTCTAAGCCCTGGAATTAACCCCTATCATGTTGCATAGCAGCCAGCCTGGAATACCTATGATGCCAGCAGCAGGCTTTTGATGCACTGACACAATTTCTTTCTCTTTCTTTCTTTCTTTCTTTCTTTCTTTCTTTCTTTCTTTCTTTCTTTCTTTCTTTCTTTCTTTCTTTGTTCCTTCCATCCTTCTTCCTTCCTTCTTTCCTTCCTTCCTTCCTTCCTTCCTTTTTTTAGAGAGTTGCTTCTACCTTCTGTCCCTATTCTTTAAGGCTACTGCATTCAACTTAGCTATCATTGAATCTTCACCAAGATGGTAGTTTAAAAATGATTCCAGCTCTTCTCTCTTCCAGGAATATCTGTACGTTAACAAGGAACTCTTAAAGGTTATAACCTTCAATGCCAAGGAAAGAATATCAAATGGTAGAATTTCTGACAGTAGGACAGACAATGGAAGAACTCTTTTGTGGTTGAGGGAGACATGCAGGACAGTATTGTCTCAATCTACTCATACTGGCCCTGCCCACATAGCCTACCTGTGAAACTTTGGAGAGACAGAGGCTGCTTCTCACTCAATAAAGATAGCTGTGCACCATTTCACAGTTCTCTTACATTACAATGAGAAAGATCCAGATTATACCTGAAGACTGTCTTGGCTAGGAAAAAGTGAATTCTAGAGCCAATGAGGGATCACTTCTCTTGAGAACATTTAAGCTCATCCAGATGAGGGGGCAGGGTGGGGATGGGGTATACCTGTCCTGAGGGCCAACCTCTTGGGCAGTAGTTCTTCACATAAATACAAATAAAAGTGTAAAGTAACTTGCTTCGCCAAATAATACTGAGCTCCAACTGTTTAAGAGGGACTAAGTCAGATCAGCAGCAAGGGGTGAAGAGTTTTGAAAAATAAGAGTTTACTCTAATGTTTGAGGGACTCAAAGACTAACAGCTAAGAAGACCACAGTCACAATGCATCACGATACCACCCATTAAATATTATGCAAACAAAGTGCTATGGGAGGCCCCAGAAAGGGGGGGCAGCTAATTCCACAAGTGTGTCACTAAAAGCTTTGAAGAGACACTTGAATTGCATACTGAAGAATGAATGATGGAAAGGACATAAGCAAACTCTCTCCAGTGATAAAAAGCAGTAAGCAACAAACAAAGGCATAAACAGTATGGCAGGCTCAGGAATACAAGAATAATAATGAGCCCTGTCTGGTGGCACAGTAGATAAGGCACTGGCCTGGGAACCCAAAGGTCGCTGGTTTGATTCCCAGCCAGGGCACATAACCAGGTTGCAAGCCAGGTCTCCAGCCAGGTCTGTAGCTGGAGGCAGGTGAAAGGCAACCATACATTGATGTTTCTCTCTCTCTCTCTCTGCCTCTCTCCCTTCCCCACTCTCTAAAAATAATAAATAAAACCTTTAAAAGATGATAATAATTTGCCTAACAAGAGTGATATTTTCCTCAAGTGGGCCCCTCTTACAAGTTTTTCTCCTTCCTCCAGGTAAATACCTGAATGCATGCCATAGACATTGACTAGATGGCCTTGTGCAGGAGGCTGACAGTAAGGACACAGACTGAAATTATGGGTGAGGAATGTGGCAGGCCTTGCATACTCTTGTGGAGAGTGTGAGCTCCATCTCAAGCCATTGATATTGCAAAGTGAAAGTCAGTTCCTTTCCAACTTTTCCCATATAGCAAATAGCAGAGGGGAGTATCACAAGTACTTTTAGAAAGTTTTTGCTGCAAGAGAATTGCCCTTGGAGTCTTAGTTATATCTTTAAAATTCTTGCCAATTTTGGTTTGATGTTTTAATTTCTATGTTTCTTTTAACACAAACTTAATAGTTGCAATAATTTTCTAGTGAGTAAAATAAGGACTTGCCATGTTCATCTTATAGTTTCTCTTATCCCCAACACACTGCCAAGTCTTTCATAGTGTACTACTCCCAAGTTCAGAGGCATGAACTAGGAGAGTAATGCTCAGATGTGAACATTAACAAAGGAGGCAGTGGGAAGAATGAGGCCAGAGGCAGGAAGCCAAGAGTTAGCACTGGCTAAGAAGAGCAACACTGAGAGAAAGAAAATAAGAGGAGAAAACAGATACAAAGGAGATTTTTTCCTCAAAATATGGACTTGATTGGACTTGCTAATCATTGAGTAGGAGAAACCAATTTCCACGATTCCAAGTTTTCTCCCACAGAGCTTCTTGCAGTCACTGTTGCTGTGTAATAAATGATCCCCTGACTTAGCAACTTTAAACAACCGTTTTATTAAACTCACAGATTCTGTGAGTTAGGACTCTAGAAGGGCAAAGCAGGGAGGGCTTGTTTGCTTCACAATGTCTGGGCTTCAGCTGTGGAAGTACTTTCAGTCTCATGCCTGGTAGTAAATGCTGGCTGTCAATCTGGACCTCAGCTGAACTGTGGACTCGAGCAATGTGGGCTGGGCTAGTTTGAGCTTTCTCGTGAGACGGTGATCAAGATTCAAGAGCAAGCATGCCTAAGGAGCAATATATGGCCTTTTAACCTAGCCTTGGAAGTCACATGGCATTACTTCCTGTGCCCAGTGCACTCTTATCGATAAAGGCATCCACAAAGTTCTGCCAAGTTGAACAGATTGTCAGGTTCATTGACTCCATCACTGGATGGGAGAAATGGCAAGGTCCCATCATAAGAGCATGTAAAATGTGAGATTTTGTTCTGATCATCCTTGGAAGAGACAATCTGCCACTGTGCTCTATCAGGAAACTGTGGTCAATTTTCACTTATAGTTATAAGCTCATCTTATAACTGTGAGCAATTGAGAAAGAATTCTTGTTGGTTTTATCTTTACCTCCCCCCAAAACATCTAGTACCATGTCTTGTTTTCTCAAGGGGTTAGTGAGACTTTGTGCAATCAATCAATAAATTGTAAATAAGTGAATAAACAAATGAATAAAGGAATGAAAAATAGATAGCTGGAATGTCTTCATGGCCCATGATACAGACATCTGCCTGAGAAACTGGAGCTCCTCGAAGGAAGGGACCACTTAAGAAAAGTTTGTTTTACTGCTCTCACATCCCTTCCGTATGTTATCCACTAATCCCACAATCCATTATTTATGTGTAGCCTAATTAAGGTTGTGAGTGGCTTAATCCCTGTTTGCTTGTCTATCCCGGAAGATTGCCAAGATAAAATAAAATGACCTCCAGGCAGGCAAGAGTCTCAGAGAAGAGCAGAGACTGACACGCTGGCACTGGACTTCTGAGAGAGCCCGCACCTTGAGGAACTTCACATCTCTCTTACCAAGGCACAAGCCCCTGCCAGAGGCACAGGCATCCATGAACACACTGACATGCACATTGGGCTACCACTATTTAAATGCACTCTCACACAAATGCTACTGTTCCTGTAGTGGCTGCCAATTACAGCTCCCTTAATAAAGATTCAGATAATCTAGACCCCACAAAACTCAATGAAATCTAAAACTAACTAATCTAAAATGATTAGCTTCTCTGAATCTACGCTTTTCTTGTAAAACTAAAGACCAGTTCATATTTGGATGCTGACCTTGTACATTTAATTAAGAGAAAAGAGGTTTGGCTGAAGTGACAGGGATAGATTAATATTTTTGAATGATAAGTAGCAAAATACAAAATATTTCCAAGGGCCATTTATATTTTTTGCTTCACCCCTGAGCTTCTTTGGAGTAACCCATCAGTATCCAACTTGTGCTCAGAGTTAATAGGATCCCTCATTCATGGGAAAACTTTTGGGCTTGCTCACAAAAGGCTATAGGGGACCTTGAGGTTTTAGAGGGAAAAAAAGGGGTATCCAGGGCTGCCATTCTTAACCCTACCACTGCAATCAGTTAACTAGAGTTGAGGCTTGGGGGACAGTGATGAAGACTGGGTCCTTCATCTGGGGTGAATGTAGAGAAAAGAACAGACAAGCATTCTCAATATTAAGAGAGTATAGGCACATTTTGCAATGCATTCATTTATTCTTTTAACACTTATTAGGCAGCATCTCTATACTAAGACTTGTGCTGGTGTCTCTCCTCTGGTAATTCTCAGTTTAATGGAGACATAAATAAACTGCTAGGTTGATTACTGAATGAAAGCTGTGTTGCAGTTAAGCACAGGGTGTGATCAGAATGCACAGAAGGGTCTTCTCAACCAATTTCAGGTTTGAAGCAGGCTTAGTGACAACCGGGAGTTGGTGAGAGCTAAACACTCAGTCAGTTGACTTTCTGGTGTGTGTGTGTGTGTGTGTGTGTGTGTGTGTGTGGTATGACAGAAAGAGAGAGAGAGTAGGAGGAAATAGGAGTAGAGGATGGGGGGCATAGTATTCCAGAGAAGTAACTACATGAACAAAGATGTAACAATAATAATAGTAGAAAGAAAGTAAAGGGATTAACTGAAGAACATATATGCATAACCCATAGACACAGGCAGCGGTGTAATGAGGGCCTGAGGGAAGAGGGGCAAGGGCTGGGTAGAGGTGGGCAAAGAGGGAAAAAGGGGGAAATCCATAATAGTGTCAACAATAAAAATAAAGTTATAAAAAAAGAAACAAAGGAGAGTTTCTCAGGTGTTGCTGATGTTAGGTTTTTTGATGTGGGGCCTGGATACTATAGTGAAAATTCATCAAGCTGTATATACTCTGAATGTGTGCCCTCTTCTCTATGTACTTTAATAAAGAGGTTAAAAAACAGTCATAGAAATAGTAACAGCACTACTACCATAAATGTCTGACATAGAATAAAGCACTTTGTATATATTATTGCATTTCATCTTAAGATAAATCTAAATTCTGCCCATTGTACACAAACTATAACTAAGCCACACTTTGTTTAAGAATGTTTCCAAAATCAGAGGTGAGGGCAATTGTTCATTATCCTATAAGCAATTATATTCAGGAAGAATTTTAAGCAGGCAAGGGAAATAGATTTGTGTTTTAAAGGCCAGACTGAATGCCTAGGATTTAGAAAAGGATTTGAAGGTGGAAATGCTGGAGGCCAGGTGACTAATTAGGAGGGTTTCAAGTCTAGGTAAAAGAATATGAATTTCTAAATGGAGGTGGGGACAAGAAGGAATGGTCAAATCTGAGAAATGTTTGAGGTTAAAAACTAGAACAGTAATAGTGACTGTGTGAAAGTGAAGAGTACATGAGAAGAATAAACAAAGATTTTCTGATATATTGCCCAAGTGTGTAGAAGTGACATCAACCATGCAGAAAACATTGGAGGCAGGGTCCTAAAGGTAAAGGGAAACATGGAGAGAGAAATACTCCTTCCAGCTTTAGACTTGCTGACTATGAAGTGCTATGGGACATGCAAATGGAGATGAACAGAAGTTATTTGGATGCATGAACCAGAAACTGAGCTAAGAGGTGAGAGCTGGAGAATCATTCACATAAAGATGGTAATTAAAACCATTGAAGGTGATGAGATTAGCCTGAGAAGGTGGGCTGTGTGGAAGAAAGGAGGACTACACAACACTTACCTTTAAAGGGCAGGCAGGAAAGGGAAGCTGGAAAGTTGTCCATGGAAAAAAATATGCAAGGAGTAGGATGAGAATCCAGACATATGAATGAGCCATGGACATGAACAACAATGTGGGAATTGACTATGGGAGTGGGGAGTGGGATGGGCAGAAGAGGGCAAAGGAGGGAAAATTGGGACAACTGTAATAGGATAACAATAAATAAGTGATTTAAAAAAAAGTAAGATAGATGCTTGCCAGATGGCTCAAGTTGGTTGGAGCATAATCCCATACACTAAAAGGTTACAGGTTTGATTCCCAGTCAGGGCACATACAGGAGATAGGCAAGCATTCAATCAATGTTTCTCTCTCATCTCTCTCTCTCTCTCTCTCTGTCTCTCAAATCAATAAACATATCCTCAGGTGAGGATTATAAAAAGAAGGCAAGGTGCCCTGGCTGGTGTGGCTCAGTGGATTGAGCACCAGCTTGCGAGCCCAAGGGTCGCTGGTTCAATTTCCAGTCAGAGCACCTACCCAGGTTGCAAGCCAGATCTCCAGCTGGGTCCCCAGCTGGAGGCAGGTGAAAGGCAACCATTCATTGATGTTTTTCTCCCTTTCTTCCTCCCTCCCTTCCCCTATCTCTTAAAGATAATGAATAAAATCTTTTTGAAAAATAAAAATAAAGAAGGCAAGGGAACAGAGAGTTTCAAGGAGTCATTGTTCTAATGATACAGAAAAATCCAGAAAAGTAGACCAGGAAGATAGCAGGGCATCCTGGTTTTAATAATATATGGTCCTTCAGTGACCTTTGACTGAATAGTTCAGTGAGGTCATGAAATAGAGGAAGAAAGAAAGCCAGGTCCCAATCAATTGAGTAAATGAGAGTTTTGAAACTAGGCAGAGTAGATTAATCTTCTAAGCAACTTGTCTAGCTGAGAAAAGAAAAATACAAAGAACCCAGGATCAAGATAGAGTTATTCAGGATTTGGAAAATCTGAGTCTCTTTAAAGGATGAAGAGAAGGAACAAGTAGAAAGAAGTTGGTGGTGAAGGAGAGAGAAAGAACAAGGAAATGAAGTCCCTAGTTGGTGGAAGGGAATGAGATCTAGGTAAGTTGGAAAGTGAGCCATGAGCAGGAAGAAAGGGCCTTCCTGTTGGGAATCAGGGAAGAAGTGCAAAGATTCAAATAATGAGGATGAGAGACAGAGCTTTATCATTCAATTCTATAATTTTTAAAATAAAATAATAGGTAAAAACATTTGCTTAGGGTATGACTGAAGGAAGAAGATTGAAGGAAGATTGAGAAAAGAGAAAGGGACGAGAAATGGAGAGGGGGAAGAGTGAGCTCTCCCTAGAGATAAAATAATTGGCCAGCTGCATTACAGAGCTCACTTGGTTATAGAATTTCCTTACTATTCTCAATAGTTCAGGGATAGAGGCAAAGACAGTAGACCCACTGCAGGATGTGTCCACCAGAGTAACGTGACAATCTATTAGATACACCAACATTAACGTCAGCCTTGGCATTCAACACAGTGGCTGGCACTTAGCCCTCAAAAAATATAGGCTCTTGTTAATAGCAATTAGTTGGTGATTGCCACTCCCTATTTTAAATTATAAAATATATTATATATTATTCTATCCTACCAAAGGAAAAAAATGGAGATATAAGTTAACATTTACACACGAGAGATTTTAAGATTAAACACCCCCCAAATTTTCTAATAGGAAGGCCTGTAAAAGGCCCCTAAAGACTATTAAAGAAGGTGATATAAACATGGGTGAAACATGTTGGGACATGTTTGATGCAAGCCCTCCCTCAAGGTGAAGAAAAATCCCAGTCATCAGGATGGGTCTTTCTTTTCTGCATGGGAAAAAGTGATGTTGACTCTTGATGTTAAATCCAATCTACTAATAATGGCTGCCTAGAGCACTGCTATGAGAGACAAGTGATCCATTAATCATCTGTGCTCAGAAGGGGACAGTTGCCTGTCTGTGCCCCCTGATCTAGCCCAAACTTCCTATTCTATGAAGAAACTTAGATCCAGAGAAAGCAAATGCTTTGACCAGCTCCTTAGTGGAATCCGGACATTCAGCCAGAATTTTCAGCTTATAGCCCAGAATTCTATCCAGCATACCTTGTTGTCATTTCTCAGACAATTACAAACAATGCAAACATGGCATCATTCACTATGGGCCTAAAAACTGTAACAAAGACCAAGAAGCAGCAGATTTATGAATCAAGGCCCAGTTTTCATGTCTGAGCACAGGGGAATAATCATTTAGTATCAGTAAGCCAGAGCATAACCAAGAGTAATCCTTGGCAAAAGCAAAGTGCTAAGGGAGCCTAGGTTCCTGCTGTGAAATACTAAGTGTGTAGTTTAAGCTTATTTGAAGCATGTAAAGGCCTACGGGCCAACACATGGGCACTGATAGCTTTAAGGAGAGACTTTTTTTCAGTTAGAATAACACTATTTGGTACCCAATGCTTATCAAGCACCCAGGGTGATAGGCCCAATTATAGAATTAACATTGCTCATATCTGTTCAGCCAAATAGAAAGTAACTACCCTATAAAGGGACTAGGCATCCAAAATTAAATGGGAGAGAGAAAAGCCTCTAATTGCTCTCATTTTTTGCCCAGAAGCATAGTGTCAGGCTTAGAATCTCCCAAGCAGATGGAAGGAAGGTAGGGGTAGAGAAGGGATAAGGAAATCATTTTGCTTCATCAAATACCTTCTCCTCCCACTTTTGTTTCCTCTCTCTCTTTCTCTTTCTCTTTCCCCCCTCTCCTGGTTCCTTTTGTTCAATCTATTAATATTTCAAACCTTTTTTACTTCCTCCCCTCAGCCCAGTCCACAAATATAGTCAGTTTGGTGAAATAAAAAGAGCATCAATGGGCAACTAATATTTGACAAAGGGGGAAGGAACATAAAAATGGAGTGCAAATAGCCTCTTCAACAAACAGTGTTAGGAGAATTGGACAGGAACATGCAAAAAAAAATGACACTGAACCACCAACTTACACCATATGCTAGAATAAACTCAAGATGGATAAAAGACTTAAACATAAGCTGTGCCACCATAGAAGTCCTAGAGGAAAACATAAGCAGAAAAATTGCAGATATCCCAGACAGCAATATTTTCATGGCTATCTCTCCCAGGGTAAGAGAAATAAAGGAACAAATAAACAAATGGGACTACATCAAACTGAAAAGTTTCTGCCCAGTTAAAGAAAACATCAAAATAAAAAGGGAACCAACCATATGGGGAAACATATTTGCCAGTGATACCTCAGACAAGGTTTTAATTTCCAAAATCTATAAAGAACTTATATGACTCAACACCAGGGAAACAGACAACCCAATCAAAAAAATGGGCAAAGGACCTGAACAGACACTTCTCCAAGGAGAACATACAAAAAGCCCATAGGCATATGAAAGAATGTTCAATATCACTAGCCATCAGAGATGCAAATTAAAACCATAATGAGCTACAACTTCACACCTGTCAGAATGGCAATTATTAACAAATCAACAAACAAGTGCTGGTGAGTATGTGGAGAAAAGGGAACCCTGGTGCACTGCTGGTGGGAATGCAGACTGGTGCAGCCACTAAGGAAACCAGTATGGACTTTCCTCAAAAAACTAAAAATGGAGCTGCCTTTTGACCCAGTGATTCTACTGCTAGATTATACCCAAAAAACCCTGAAACACCAATTCAGAAGAACCTATGAACCCTTATGTGTATAATAGCCAAGTGCTGGAAACAGCCTAAGTACTCATCAGTGGATGATTGGATCCAAAAACTTAGATACATTTACACAATGGAGTACTATGCAGCAGAAAGAAAGAAGGAACTCCTACCATTTATGCTAGCATGGATGGAAATAGAGAGCATCATGCTTAGTGAAATAAGCCAGGCAGCAAAAGACAAATATCATATGATCTCACTTAATACAGGAAACTAATGAACAAAACAAATAGACAAACTAAATGGAACAAGAGACAAGGGGAAAAAAGGAGCAGAATAATGGTGACTATGGGGGAGGGAAGAGGGAGGAAAAGTAGGGGAAGGGTTTAGTCAAGGAGCTAATAATGTGAAAGGCCCATGGACATGGACAATGAGGTGGTGATTGAATATAGAAGAGGGGATGGAAAGGGCGGGGCAGAGGAGAGCAATTGGGAAAAATGAAACAATTTTAATATAACAACAATAAAATAAATTTTTTAAAAAATGAGCATCAGAGTTAGAAAAATCTAAATTTGCATAATTTCTTTAGTAATGAAATCTGTGTGATCTTGGACAATTCACTTAATCTCTCTGAGTCACACTTTGCTCATCTGAAATTATAAGCTCATACTCTAATATTTACTCTTTAATGTCATTCTGAAAAATAAGTAGGATGACAACTATTAAAGTCTTTAACATATTGTGTCTTGCCCATAAGCTCTGATGTTAATTAGTCAGCCTTATCCCTTGAGATTCTAATGAAATTGACCCATACCACCAAACCCACTTGTCAAAGAAAACACATTCCATCCAATAATTCTCAAAGGGGGCATTTAGGCTTTTCCTGGTGACCTCTAATTTTTTTTTAGTTTGGGAGCTGCTATGTTATCTAAAGATAGGTATCCCCATTCCACTCCATACAAACTAAAATTGGACACCACCTTGATTCTTTCATTCTTCCCAGTACTGCAGCTTTCAGACTATGGGTGCAGCAGGCTTTTACTGAAATGTGAGGGAACAGAGTCAGGTATGCCAAATACCCTTAATTGATTGACATTATTCTCCTATTTTTAATTGTCCTTCAATCCTCCATCCACCCATCTAGGATTTTCTGTCCACTTCCTCCTTTCTCTTTTATTGTCCTTCATCTTCTCTGTTTCTGGCCATCCCACAGAGCAGTTGGGTTTTTCTCCAACATACCCTGTTGAAGTATTTTCCTAACAAAGTCAGTCCTCTCCCTAGGAGGAAGTCTGGTGGCAGCTGGTTATGCAACAGTTATGTTTTCTCTACTGTACATATCCTCAGTCAACAAAGTTAGTGACCTCTCTCCTTTTTCATACTAAGAAATCTTTTGTCAGACCACCTTAACCTCAAAATATCTTTTTACATCTCCAGTAAGCCTCTTGAGAGAACCAGGCCTCCTCTGAAGGAGCCTACCTTTCATTCATTGTTCAGAAATGAGTTGCTCCACCACTACTTCAAAACTGCTCTTTGAAAAGTCAGCTTTAATTTGCTAAATCCTATAACTTATCCCCATTCTCTGTAGCAATGGACTCTGCTGACAATGAACTCTTTCTGACCCTTGGCCCATGTGATGCTATCATCGCTACTCCTCTGTTCTAGCTCCAAGGGTCCTTTTGTCAAAGGGTCCTTTCTTCTCTACCCACCTTGAACATGCAGACACTGCGTTTATTAGTAACCCTACTCTCATTCTACATGGTCTTCCCAGCCATCTAATCCATTCCAACAGTTCAACCTCCTAAGAGGCTGATGAAGCTCACATGTTTTCTTTAGCTATAATTCTCCCCAAAGCTCACACATGTTTGGGAGCACTTTCTGGAAATCTCTAATTTGAGGATCAGGTACCTGCAACTCACAAATCCAAACCTAGTTCATAGTTCCCTCCACCCCTACTACTAAGCCTACTTCTCCTCTGGCATCACCCTACTCAGTGATGGAAATACAGGCTTCCCATGCCTCTCTTGGCAGCCACTGATTCACTCAGTAAGCATTTACTGGGCCTTTCTTCCAGGTAATATCATTCAGTCCCATGGTTTAAATATTATCTATGTGTTGAAAATTCTAAATTTTATATTTCAGCCCAAAGTTCTCTTCTCAGCTATGACTCACATATCCTACTGCTTACTCAACATCTCTTTCTCTTACCTTTCTCATAGGTACCCCAAACTTAGTATATCCAAAATAGGGTTCTTACCTCCTCCTCACCTTAAAACTGTTCTTTTTTGCACCAAACCCATTTTAGTAAACAACACTTCCAATTATGTATTTACTTCAGCCAAAACATGGACATCGCCTTGATTTCCTACTTTCTCTCACCCACATAATTCAGCCAATTAACAACTCTCATGATTTTTTGTTCTGAAATATGTTCAAAATCTACCCTTTTCTTTCCACTTTCACTGTACCCTCATGATCTTGGTTCTACTCACATCTTGCATGGACAATTTCAGTAGCCTCATTTGTGGACTTTCATTCTATTCTTGCTTCTCCACAGCTCATCTATATCCTGAACAAGAAAAAAAAAATTTAAAAAGTAAACAAGATAATGTTATTCTTCCACTTAAAATTCATCAATAGCCTCCCTTTTCTCTTAGAATAAACTCCAAATTCCTTATTATGTCCTATAAGCACTTGTCATCTCTCCAAAGTCCTCAGGTCTCTCTGTAATAACTTGACTTTTTTACATTCCTCAAATAGGGAAGAAGCCAATTTCTTTCAAGCCCCAGAGACTTTGTTTCCCTTTTTTCTCTGGATGAGATATTTTACTGCAGGTGGTTCCTTCTTTACCTTCAAGTCTCCTCATAAATTTTACCTCCTTTCAGTAGCCTTTCTGAGACTTCTAAGTAGGTTTATATCAATACTAACCTGCTATTATCTTTTATTACTCCACCTTGTACCTTTCTTTTGTAGTATTTAAGCACTTTCTTAACATTTCTGTCTTGCTTATTTATTGCCTGTCTCCTCCATGAGGGCAGAGATATGTTTGTTTTGTTAACCACTATATTACCAGTACCAAGAACATTGTCTAATGCATAGTAATTGCTCAGTAAATATATGTTGAATAAACGAACAGTTGGGAAAATAAATAAATCCTAATATGCATGAAGCATTGGATAAGACACAGTCCTACCTTGGTTTAGTTGGTTGGATGGTTGTTACAAACACTGAAAGTTTGCAGGTTAAAAAGAAAAGAAAAGAAAAGAAAAGAAGCAGTTCTTGATTTCAAGAGATGGTCCACCCAGTAAAATATAAACATATAATGAAACATATTAGTTATTTCTTCTGTGAAAGGCAAGGCTAAGTAATATAGAAATGCAGGAATAAGTACAACTGGCCCTGTCTGAGGAACTTCTAGAAGACATCACATAAAGTTCACAAATAGATGGGATGGGCATGACACAGATAGGAGTTTTGTAGATTCTAACTATATATATAGTTGATTGAACTGAAATTGAAATTGAAATTGAAATTTATTCTTGCATTTTAACTTGAAGTCAACTTAGGTAATCACCTGATGCTAAAGATAAGAGCTGGAAATTTTGCGTATCAGTACTTTTAACAAAATAGTTAACCAGCTGGTATATAAAACGCATTTCCTCTCCCTTTCCCTCCAAAAAGATAGTTAGAAAATTATACTCAGCCCAATGTTCTAATACTTTGAATGAAAAGCTACATGCTTCAGATGTACATTAATGAATTAAATTAAGGACGGAACAAGGATTGTGTCATATTTACTACATCTTCTTAGCATATATGACAGTCATCTTAGGCTACATTTGCTGTGGTAGCGGATGATCCCCCAGATCTTAGTGGCTTCCACAGCAGAGGTTAATTTCTCACTTATATTACATGGGCACTTGAGGCATCTTGAATTCCTGCCTCAGGCTGAAACAGCAGCTCCTATCAGGAACACGTTGGTCTGGAGGCAGAGGCATGAAAGAGATGGCAGAACCAAGTGATAGCTCTTAAAGTTATGCTTGGAAGTAGCCAATGTCACTAACACTCACATTTCATTGGCCAAGTTGATCACATGGCCAAGACTAGAATCACTGAGGCAATGGTGTGAAATCCCTACAAACATTTGATGGTAAAAATATAGCCTACCATGACATATATGCTTCAAGTTCATTGCTTTCATTATTTTCTTTACTATAAGAATGTTTATATGTACTACATAAATAATACATATATATGTATGTGTGTGTGTGTGTATGTATAGTCTAAACAGGGAATGCACCCAGAGAATAGCTGATGCCAGTGATGGAGTAAGGCAGCAGAAAATAAGTTAGCAAAGGCACAAATTTCATATCCTATTGGCCTAATCCTAAAGAACCAGAATGTAGAATTTTCTATAGGATTTCAGTGTGTAGCATCTATATGAACAAAACAGCAGTTGCTCCTTTAAGACCAGGTTAAAATAACTTTCAATCCATAAATAAGAAGTTTGTCTTCAAAACATAATTTTGAGATAAAATTAGAAGAATTTTGTATGCCTGCATGTTTTATAAACTTGCAAATATTGTATACAAAAGTTTTGAGTTGACTCTATAAGAATTAGAAAAGTTTTCTTTGTATGTAATAGATGTATTTAAAAACCAAATCTAGGATCAGATCCATTAGCTTCTTAATCATATCTTGAAATGCAAATTTAAATAGATGTTCTAAGGGGGAGAAGGAGCCTACCATTTAGTTAAAGCAAATACTAAACTACAAGCTCCTTAATAACAGAGACTGTCTTACACAGTTTTGAATCTCTGGCAGTGAGCATAGTGCCCAGTAAATGCTTAGTAGATATTTTATGCTGACAATTTTTTGGAGGCCAGGTTATATCAAATTTCAAAATGCTCATTCAATTTGACCCTGAAATTCCAAGTTTAGAAATTTATCCTAAGAACAAATTGAAGATGTTCGCAAAGAATAATTGGAAATGTGTGGGATGTTTATCACTGTTCTATATATAATACCTATAATATATAATAGCAAAAATTATTAAAAACCAAAATATCCAGCAATAGTGTACTAGTCCAATTTGTTATACTATATGATATAATGAAATATTATACAACTGTGAAAAACCATATTGTCAAAGAACATGTGATTATAAGGGGAAATAAAATATATTATGTGGTAGAAAAAACTATGAAAGAAAACACTAGATATAATAAAATCTCATTTTACCAAAATGCATATATACATGTGTACACAAACACACATGTGTACATACGTACATAGATGTGTATCTGAGTGAAACAGGAAAAAAAAGATCAGTTACAAGGAAAAAACCACACGTTTCTTGCAAGCCCCTCTGGCTTATAGAGATAGAAGATCCTTTGCCTCCCAAGAGGAGGGCTACAGGTGAGGATGTGGTAAGAGGAAATGTGGGAGACAGGACAGGCTCTCTGTGGCAGGACTAGTAGGAGCAAGCGGCGGAGGCAGTTGGCAGTGGATGGGAATTAGGGGCATGGCAAAGAACTCAGATGGCTACTGCAGATTTTTTAAAGATGAAATTTAACTGTGCAGTATGTACTGTATCTTTCTCCTTTGCCTACCTCTGAACATTTTGATAAAAATCTTTGTTGTTCTCTTGTACTTTATGAAGGTAGATTTACTATGAGAGAAGTTGTCCAAGTGCTGACTCTTGGGCAAAAAGTGAGTGTGCCTGAGGGGTACAGCTGCATCCAGGATGCCTTTATGAAGGAAAATGCACCAAAATATTAAACAGTCATTAGCTTTCGGTTGAGAAAAACTATGATTTTCATTTCCTCTTTGTACTTGAATGATTTTTCCTAATTTCTTCAATGAATATGCTTCACTTATAATCAGAAAAAATGTTATTAAAAAAATAAATTGATGTCAAGTGAATGAATGTGTGAATAAATCGATGAATGAATGAATTAACTAATTAGTGAAATGATTGACCCAGGCAACAGAAGCACAAGCAGGATTTTAATTGACAAATTTGCTTGTTCTTATTCCCTGCTGTGGACATTAGTGAGCCTCTATCTTCAGATGAGACATATTTAAAGGGGAAAAAAAAAAGAAAATACTCCTCAGACGGAAACTATTTTCATGCCCTCTACCCTTCAACATTTGCAAAATGCCTCCATTTCATTCAACCTGGGTCATGCCTGAAATGTCTTTTATATTTTCCCCCAGGGACTGTAACCCACACCCTCCGAATTCACTAGCACACAATTCCATGAAAATCAAAGAAAATGGGCAATAGATAAAGAGGCAGCTTCTACAAAGAATTCTGCCTGCTTCTTGCTTGCTTTGAAATTTTGTGGCTCTGTGTTTATATGGCTTTTTAAGTGTGTGTGTGTGTGTGTGACATGTGCAGGCATGAAATCAAGGCTGTAATTTGAAAACATACTTAACACACACCCAAACACATTAACCTGAACCAGTGCCAAACCACATGTGTTGAACGTGTCAACAAACTACCTGAGTTGTTCCTATTGCACACATAAACACGGTCAGAGGGGCCGGGAAAGCGGGTGTGCTGTGCTGGGTGGGACCTATAAAGGCTTCTATAGAAAGCATATTTTTGCCCATATGGGCTGAGGGAGATGACAGCTGGGTGAGGGCCTTGCCACCTGCCAGGCCAAAACACAAGCAACCTGCCCCAGAGTCCCAGACTCTAGGCTGAGGGCAGCTCAAGGGCATGGGGAGCTTTCTGAAATATTTGGGGAGGACAATCTGGGTGGTTTTTGGAGAGGAGAGAAGGGGAGGGGAGGGGAGGAGAGGGGAGAAAAGAAGGGAGGGAGAGAAAAGCCTGCCTGACAAAGCTGATTTTTTTGTACAGCTGCTGCTGGCAGAAGAAGGAAGTGGGAGCAGTGTGTTCAGCTACATTAGTCAGGGATAGAGTTTTAATAGGCTGCAGAAGGAAATGATGACGGCAAAGTTAGGAGCAGTGAGTAACTCAATTTGAGAGCAGAGCTTCCTGGGAGATGACAGCAGAGGTGCCATTATTTTTGTTGGACCCCATGGGAGCAGGGCTGGTTTTGGGGCCCTGACTAACACTGGCACTGGGCACTTTTACCTGAATAAACACAAACCATGGCCTCTTGGAAGTGACTCTACAGCTCCTCCTACTCTGACCCCAAGACTAGTGGGGCCTATCAGTGTTGCTAGCCTGTATGGAAAGGATCCTGAGCTGCTGGGGACAGAATTTATGATTTATGTGATTTATGTGATTTATGGTTACAGAAAGGAAGGAGAACAAGTTCCTGGGGAGGCCCTCTGCATGGGTAAGGCAGGGAAGAGGCATTTTAAGTGCTGCAGTGGCGAAGGATGGGGAAGGTGCCACCATGGAGGTGCAAATGGTCAGCAAATCTGGTAAAGGGACAAACTGGTGACAAAGTTAACAGGGTTAATGGGGCTCAGGCATGTTTGTGTAAATTAGAAAAAGGTGTCCTCCTACCTGGGAAAGCTGCATGGCTTGATGGAGAAGAGAAAGAGAGGGATTCAACCTCTACCTGTGCCCTGGCTGGGCACCCTTGTTCAGTGTACTATCTGCCCAGCCACATGCAGCAGTTATGAAAAGTAGTCATTGATACACAGGCTCCTTAGCCTGGCATGCCTGGCCCTCCATGAGCCAGCCTAAGCTGGTAGTTCAGCCCAGTATCTCATATCACTTACTCCCAACCCACAACTCCACCCAAAGGGAATTCCATTCTATAAACCTGCCCACACTTCCTAATGTTTGTACTTTTTGCTACTACTGTTCTTTTTAGCCATAATGCTCTACCCCATATCTTCACTGAACATTACCTTGTGCATTTTTAGGGCCCTGCCCGAATACCACCTCCTCCAAGAAGCCTCCTTTGGTTGCCTCCAAGTCAAAGAGATTTTGTCCCAAGTAGAGCTCTTGCAGTGCTTTATTTCTATGTCTTCATGTCATCATTTTGGGCCACTGTTTACCTGTTTCTATTCTGTGTTTTAGTTTTGATGTATGTTTCTTATCTTTTTTACTAGACTGTGAGCCCCCTGAGGACAAGATCTGCTCTTTTATTAATATTACATGCCCGGAAGCATCAGAGCAGTGTACCTGGCACATGAAAGATGTTTTATAAACCATCTTATTGTGTTGGGCAAAGCAGCTTTAGACCCCAGCTCTGGTCACTAGAGAATAATAATAGCTAATAACCAGGCACTGTTGAAAATGCTTAGAATGTAAGAAGTTATGCTTCTTTATCTCTAAATCTGATGGGAAACTGAGACATGGAGAGGTTAAATATTATGCCCAAGGTTATCAACTAGTAAGTGACAGAAGTGAAATTTGAATCCAGACCAACTAGCCCAGAGTTCACACCTATAACCATGCACATTTATTCACTCATTTATAAAATGAATAAATAATATTTATATATTATATATGCATTATAACAATTATATTTTAATTATATGCAGATTTCTGGAACATAATAAATCATCAAGAAAAGTAGTCACTGTTAATAAGTATGTTTTAAATAATAGAAATAAAGAATGTAGGGGGGGGGAGAACGTGGGCATGTTGTCATCTAGAATAGTAACGTAAATCCCAAATGCAAGTTACATATGTTATGAGATTTTTAGTAGCCACACGAATAAAGGCAAAATAAAACAGATAAGTTAAATAAGATATTTTATTTAACCCAATATACTCACATTTTTATCGTTGCAACATATAATCAATATAAAAATATGAATTGAATATTTTACATAATTCTTGATAGTAAATATTCAAAATCTGGCTTGTAGTTTATATTTAGAGTGTATTTCAATTTGGACTATCCACATTTCAAATATATTCAAGAGCCACATGTGGTTTGCAGTTAGCATGTCAGATAGTGCAAATCTAGAGGATCTAAGAAGAAACCCTCTACAAAAAATACTACTAGGAAATCAAACTTCTGCTATTTGACTTATGCTGTATTTTCTCTTTTCAAGAGTTCATCATTAAAATGTAAATACATCTGGGAAATATCAGTGCTGAAGATGGGCTGGTGCTGCAACTAAGACTAGCTGAGACATTTAGAAGCCACATTTGTTGGTTAAAAGTGAACCTAGGAGTTGAGTAGACCTGAGTTCAAATCACCACTCTGGCCCTAGACGGGTGGTTCAGTTAGTTGGAGTGTCATCCTATATACCAAAAGGTTGCAGGTTCGATCCCTGGTGAGGGGACACACCTAAGTTGCAGATTTGATCCTTGGTCAGGGCACGTATGGAAGGCAAGCAATCAATACTTGATATTTGTCTTATTTCTCTCTCTCTCTCTCTCTCTCTCTCCCATCCTCTTTTTCTAAAATCAATTAATATACCCTAGAGTAAGGATTAAAACAGTATCATGTCTCTGCATCTTACAATTTATGTGACTTTGGCTGAGTCCTTTACCATTGCTGAGCTGTTTCTTCATCTGTGACAGGGGTGCCAACCCCTGCCCCTCCAAGATGAATTAAGATTGAGCAAAGAGAGCTTTCAGGAGCCAGCCCAGGTGCTCAACAAACATCAGATCACTTTCTTTTCCCATCAACCTCAGTGTCCCTATAGCTGTCCCTCTCCCTTACTCTCCTTTGTTACACAAACACACTCTTGCAGCTTTGCCCAGATGAGTCACCATTATTGAGCCTCTGCTCATTTAACTCTGACAGGATTTGTTGAGTGTGCCTGTATTCCTAGAACATAGAAGACTGAGGGGTCCCACAAAGTGCATCCTGTTGACAATGGTTGTTTCAGCACCAGCAATGATCTGAGGATTTTTAACCTGTGATGACTTGAATTTTCCCCTGGAACCTGGTCTCATCCTCTGCACACCTCCTCTACCCTGTTCCTAGGCAGATGGGTACAGCATGCTTGTCTCATCAGACCTGGACATGGGGTCCCAATCTGAGAAGTAGCCTCTCCCTTTGGCTCTGTCCATAAACTCCTCTTCTGATTTTGTGCTTCACTGCCTTCCTCTCAGGGGCCCAGGACTTGTTGTTCTACTTCCTTTGTCACAGCTTATCATTTGACTTTGTTCTTGTTCCACAAGACAAAGGCAAGCTGTGTGAGGGTGGCCTTAGGGTTTGGTGCACATAAGTGGAAGAGTGCTGGGGGTCAGATGCACATGCAGGGTATCATCCAAGTGATGGTCTGGGTAGATTTCTGGAGGGATGGGAAAAGTCATCGACAAGAGGAAAAGTACAGATAAAAGGGCAGCACTTTCAAGCTAAAAAGTCCAGTTAAGGACCTAATGGTATTTGGCATTAGCAAAAGTAGAGGCTTTCAGCAATCTACATATTCAATGCAATCCCAATTAAAATACCAATGACAGACTTCACAGAAATAGAAAAAATACTTCAAAAATTTATATGGAGCCAAAAACACCCACAAATAGCCACCACAATCTTGAGAAAGAAGAACAAGGTAGGAGGAATCACAATACCGGACTTCAAACAATACTACAAGGCTATTGTCATCAAAACAGCATGGTACTGGCATAAGAATAGACAATAGATCAATGGAACAGAATAGAGAGCCCAGAAATTAACCCAGGACTCTATGGTCAACTCATATTTGACAAAGGGGGAAGGAACATCCAATGGAGTAAAAACAGTCTCTTCAACAAATGGTGTTGGGAGACCTGGACAGCAACATGCAAAAAGATAAAACTAGACCACCAACTTACACCATACACCAAAATAAACTCAAGATGAATAAAGGATTTAAACATAAGCAGTGCCACCATAAAGGTCCTGGAGAAAAATATAGGCAGTAAACTTTTGGATATCCTATGCAAAAATATGTTTACTGATACTTCACCAAGAGCAAAGGAAATCAAAGAACAAATCAACAAATGGGACTATATCAAATTGAAAAGTTTCTGTTCAGCTCAAGAAAATATCAGCAAAATTC
>PVIW01010440.1:0-44175 GCA_004026585.1 Noctilio leporinus
GGGTGGGTGGGGAGGGGGACAGAGGGGAGCAAAAAGGGGATGGATGTAATACAACAACAATAAAATTTAAAAAAAAATAGTAAATAGCCCTATGGTCAAGGAGCCCATGGATCCAGGAAGGTATAAAGGGGGATATTTGGGTTGTTTTCTAAGACTTTTGGCATTTGCAGATCTAACATTTGTAGTTTTAGATGTTCCCTGCAAACTAAAATTTAAAAAACCCCTCTAGCTTGTAGACTTAAAACATTTTATTGCTAAATTGCATATGTGTTTCTTGCTGTTAGGTTGGTGGGCTGGGAGTGAGACACTTAAGTTAGTGAGCCTGGCTGGCTTAGGATCTGCACCTTGATGTGGCTCATTGTTCTCTGTTCTCTTCTTGCATTGACATTTTTTATAGTAATTAAAATTTTTTTTCCTGAGGGTGGAAGAGTGGCTCCAAAGAAAAGCAGTTGCTGAAGTTGATGGTAGAAATAAGAGGTTATTCTTAACCGGAACATGGCTTTAGAAATACTTTAGGCTATTTTTATAGATTTATTAATGGTCTAAACATTGAGTTATATCAATATTTTTCAGTTCACTTTACTGTATCTTATGAAGGAAGTTACATGTCATGGAGGTATTTGAGAATTTGAAGATTTTAAAAGATTTTGGGATTTATCTCTCACAAGTGTTAAGGAACCTATTTCAAAAGCTTAGTTAAGCCTTGGTCAGTGTGGTTCAGTTGGTTAGGTGTCTTCCCACAAACCGAAAGGGGATGTTACCAGTTCAACCTCTGGTAGAGGCACTTGCCTGGGTTGCAAGTTCAGTTCCCAGATGGGGCATGTATACAAGGCAGCCAATTGATGTTTCTCTGTCACATAGATATTTCTCTCCCTCTCTTTCTCTCTCCCTTCCCCTCTCTCTACAATAAAAAATAAATAAGTAAAAAGCCCAGTTAAAACACATTTATTGGTAATAAAACTGAATAGGTTAATTAATAGTATAAATTCCAAATGTAGTTACTAACTACCCAGTTAGGCACTGATTATTGCCTGCCAAGTATACATTTTGATTAGTAGCTATGTGTCTTGGACTTTCAAGTGGAATCTAAAATTATTACTGAATTAAATATATTTTGTTAGATCTTTCAATAGAAGTTATTCATGGGTGGGATGGGAAAGACAACTGTGGGGCAAATGGTTGGGAGCAAAGTAAAGAGGATCATGGATTGGAAATCAACATACGCAGGTTTAAATCTTGGCTCTGCCATGTTCTAGGTTGGTTCTTCAATTGTAATATTCTGCCATTGATTGGTTGAGAACTTTTTCAATTCTTACCTGATCTGACCTTCCATGTTTCCATGTCTCTTTCATTGCAGTGTATGCAAGAGATGGGGAACGGAAAGGCAAACCGACTTTATGAAGCCTACCTTCCTGAGACCTTTCGGCGACCTCAAATTGACCCGTATCTTTTCTGGAGCAACTTAGAAGGCTGAGTGGTATTTTGGTGTTTTGGGAGAGTCGTACAGACTCAAGACCCATGATCTGTCTAGACAAAGTCAAATCTAATCTATGTGGATTAGTCATGGTTATGTCTTCTCTCTGTCCTGTAGCTAAGACCTACAACAAGCATATGTATACTTTCTATGTCAGAATGGTGGTATCACGTAGGGAAAATTCCTTCAGGAATTAAGATTGCAGTGGTTCACTGTGAGTTCTTCTGTAAAGTGACACCTCCAATAGTTTTTGGATCTCTAAAGCTATTGTTTGATAAAAATAGTTTAATATGTTGTCTTGAATCAGCAAAACTACCATTATTTTCAAGATCGTTTTATGTAAAAATTAAATGTTGCTGACCAATTAATAACTTTTCCCCCCTATCCCTTCAACCTGGGATAGCGCCTAGTTCACCAAGCCAAACCTGCTAAGGCAGTGCTTCTCAGAATGTAGTTTGTTGATCATATTGTTAGAGTTTACATTTTGGTTGGTGCTAATGGAACCTGTTAAAATGCAGATTTGGGATCCTGCAGAAAACCCACTAATCCAAATCTGGCCATGAGGTGCAGGAGTTTATATTTTTAAAGATCACTCAGCTACCTTTAAGGCCTGTTGATGGAAGGGCTCTAAAATAGTGAATGACTGCTACTTTACTTATATTCTAGAACAGCCACAGGCTCCTCTGCTTTTAACATGGAAATTGATCCAATTTGTTGCTATGAGTCCTGGGAAAGAAAATCAGAGAAAATAGGATTCCCTGCAATAACTGAGAAAGAGGCATTTCAAGGTTTTGGTCAGGGAAACTGCATGTGAAGAGACGGGAGCCATATTGGGGGAACCAGGCAGGAAGGAGGAAGAGCAGCATTCCATGGGATACACTCTGACCTTTTATAGTCACCTTGTGGGAAAGATTTGTTTGATTTATCCTTAAAAAGCTTTTTGCAGAGCTGTTGAGGGATTTATTCGGGATAAATACGAGAAGAAGAAATACATGGACCGAAGTCTGGACATCAATGCCCTCAGGGTTGGTTGTAAATCTTTCAACTTTTGTTCATAATAAGGAATTTGCTTATTAATTTTAATAAGAATCTCAAGAACAGCCACCAACAGGTTCAAAAACTATCATTTAGTCCTGGCTAGTGTGGTTTAGTGGATCGAAAGGTCACTGGTTCTATTCCCAGTCAGGGCACATGCCTAAGTTGTGGGCAAGGTCCTTAGTTGGGTGAGTGTGAGAGCCAACTGATTGCTGTTTCTCTTGTACACTGGTGTTTCTCTCCGTCCCTTTGCTGCTTTCTAAAAATAAAATCTAAACTATCATTAAAAAAATACAGAAGTAGAAAAAAGCCAGTTAATAAATCAAGACCATGAAGTATCATGGAGAAATCTTTGGCCTCAAGGGTGGACAGGGTAAACCATCAGTGAGTTCTTTGCCTTGATTTATATTTGGATGTTAGTGATTCCCAGTTTCATATTATTTCTTCAGGTAGACATGTTGAGTATATGAGATTAAATGGAAATACATATGTATGTGTGTGTATATATATTATACGAGGTCTGTCCTGAAAGTATTCAGCCAATGTCAATATAATTAAAAGTTTGTGCCGCCGATACTTTCAGGACAGACCTCATATGTATATTATTTATATATATATATATATATATATATATATATATATATATATACACACACACACACACAAACCCTTTATATATACATGAATTTTTTAATAAATTAAGTCAATAAAATTAAGTGTAATTAAATCACCAGTTTCCTTCCATTTGACCAGCGAATATTTCCTGTTGTCAATGGACTGATTGCATTGGGACCCTTTTTCCTGATAAGGGTTTTGGAAGGAGACTATCAGTTGCTGAGTACAATCTAGGCATGTGGTTAGAGGCTGGAATACGATGTATGATAACTAGGACAAGTATAACATACAGGAGAAAATATGACATGGTTTCTGGAAGAATACAAGCCTGATTATAGACAACTAAAGAACCAGTAAATATGACTACCTCAACCTTTAAAAAGTGTTTGACAAGGCTCTACAGTAAATTTGCTTAGGTATGGTTGACTATTTTCTTGAGCCACACAGAAGGATAGAAAGTGTGGAATTCTCTTATTCTAGCACAGGCCCTATTTATCTATAATCTCTCTAGCTATTTATTTTAGTGGAGCATGCAATAGGTTGTGAAATCATTAAGTTTACATGGGGTTCTAAGCCCTTCCAGGTAATTTGAAGTTCCAAATTGATCTTTTGAAGTTGTGTGAAAAGTCATTAACAATGCAGGCAAATAAGTGCAAGGTAATACTTGTAGTTAGATAAAGAGAATTCCTTTCAACTTAGTATGAAGGACTCTTACTTTAGTCATCCAGAAAAGGGACCTGGAGGTTATCGTAACTGTTCCAAGGAAGATTAACAATGTAGAGCTATGGCTTGGATGGCATCATCAGAAAGAATTTGAAACCGAAACACCATAAACTTCCTTTTATTTGTAGAATACTATGGTCTGTTTGCCTACCTCTCTGCATTGTACCTGAAGTTATGACATAAGATGAGATCAGTAAAGGGGACCTGAGGTAATCCCAAAGATGAAGGAGGAGGGAGGTGGTGCTATAGATAGTGTGCTCATGAAAACATCCTGGCTTCATTTAGAAAGGAAATGCCTCCTGTTGGCTGTTTCACATTTTTTTATTTGATGTACTTAGATCACAATTTATCTTACCATTTTCCTTCTGTGGCATAAAAGTTGTGATTTACACATTTCTTCCGCATAAATAATTCTGGGGTGAATTTCTTGGTGTATATGAGCTTTTCCATATTTTAGATTATTTTCTTAAAATATATTATAAGTATTAAAATATATTATAAGAGAATAGGTCAAAGGATTTCATATTTGTCTTTCATACATTTGCCATATACTTTCCAAAAGTTGTCCTGTTTTATATGTCTTCTTAGCATTGTATCAGAGTATTGGTTTTACTTCATCTCTACCAACATTAGGTATCATTAAGGTTTTTCAGAAAAAGATGCATTTTAATTTGCACTTTTTGATCATTAGCAAGGTTGAACATTTTCACATGTATGCTATACTTTCTTTCCTATACCTATGTTCTTGAATTTACCTTGTGGTTCTAGTTTACATTTAAACATTTAATTGATTTGAAAAATGTGACAAATAACATTTGTGAAAGTATTATAAGACTACCGCTCAAAGTAACAAAAACTGAGATAGATTTTCCGATATTTTATTTTTGATGTGTTTTTTGGCTTATTACAGGTGGCTCACTGGGGATCCCTGAAAAGGATACTGGATCCCTGAAAGGGATACTTAAATCTTTTTATACTCTTTTTTTTTTTTTTTAACTTTATTTCCTTGATTTTTTTGTTCTTTAAGCTTGAAATTACAGTTTATTTCTTGAGTTTTAAAAAAAGATAAAGATTGAGAGAACTTATGATTGAATTTATAAAATCACAAAGGATATTTGTTAGTCTGAACATGAACTTATTCACTGGCATGTGCCAAGATAGGGGAGAGCAGATGGGTTAAATGCCTTACCTTCTGTGGATAGCCTAAACTGCACATTTCAAAAGTCATATCAGACAAAACCAGGAGGGCAGATGCTTATAGAGCTTTGAAGCTAATGTGGGTGAGGCCAGCTCTCATGCCCTACACTACGAAACTCTCAAGCTTGTCAGACTTTTGCATCATATTCATTCAACAGGGACTTTTTTGGTTTCCTTTTGGAATAC
Organism: Noctilio leporinus; assembly: GCA_004026585.1. NCBI lineage: Eukaryota > Metazoa > Chordata > Mammalia > Chiroptera > Noctilionidae > Noctilio > Noctilio leporinus. Next base: position 5,231 of record PVIW01010440.1, read on the forward strand.
TAATTTATCAACCTGTTAGTTACTATTGGGTCTGTGTTCTTTGTTTTGTTTGGAAAATCATTATAGAAAGAAAAAGATGACAAGTGGAAAAAAGGGAATGAGCCAGCTCCAGAGAAAAAAGTGGAACCTGTTGTTTTTGAGAAAGTGAAAATGGTAAGTGGGGAAGTGTTTGTACTGCGTGGATGGCCTCTGTGTGTGTGTGTGTGTGTGTGTGTGTGTGTGTGTGTGTAGGGGTGGTGTGGGGTTGATGGCATGTTGCACCGGGGGCTAAAGAGTTCCACATTTGGATTCGATCACCTGCAGCTATTTGTGCTTCTTTCCCATTGCTTATTGTTGCCTAATCTGCTCTGTAACGCTTCTCTTTGGGGCCAGGTGGCAGATTGGGAACTGCATCTGTCCCATTTAATTAAGAGGTATGTTCCATACCAGAAGGTCAAGGCGGTGTGACACCTCTGAATGAATGTTACCACTATTTTAGTCCTTCTCTTGTTAGACCTTCTGTACCTCATTTCCTGTTGCAGTTAAGAACAGTCCAGATGCCAGGCCATACTGATCCATTTTAAATAATCACTTCTTGTATTCTTGCTCTGTCATATGGAAGTAGACACCTTTCTCTTTCCACAGGACATACTGTGGCTATAGTACTAGATACTGCAGTATCAGAGCTTGGTATCTTAGGAGAGAGGGCTTTTTACCATTTGCTTAAGGAAGAGTGTTTTATCATCATTCTGAATCACACTGTCTAAAGAATACTGTCATTAGTTATATTGGCAGAGTGAATCAGGTAATCTTTAGACTGGTCTCCCTTGTGTTATTAATGATTTTCTAATCACTGGGAGATTTGTTGGTTCTTGGCTTTTGTACCATCAGACACCTACTTTATTCTTGTTTTTTTCTGGGACCAAAACCTGCTACTTCTGTTGGATCCCTGATTTGTGGTTGTCTTGGTTTCTGACAGATCTGTCTCTTCAGAAAGCCAAACAAGCACAGATGATATCTTTGTTTTTCACTTGAGGTTTGATTTATGCACTCGTGCCTCCTGATTCTTTCACGTGACACTTCCTATATTTTGTTTCTTTGATAACTCTCTTTGAATAACAGAAACCATACACAAGAACACCTGTAGCTTTACAGAGAAGAGAAAAAAGGTTTCAAAACACTTGCTCATTTCTTTCTATAACATATTTTCATCTTAGCCACAGAAAAAAGAAGATCCACAGCTACCTCGGAAAAGCTCTCCGAAATCTACAGCACCTGTCATGGATTTGTTGGGCCTTGGTAAGAGTTAGACTTTTCCACTCCCATAATCTTACAAATTCTGGTGAATTCTCTCCGATCCTGGGAAGATAGATAGAGATGGGAGTCTTTGGTTTGTGTCTTTGTCACTAAGAGTGTTCTCATGTTCATCCTGTTGTTTTACATCTGAGCAGTTGTGCTAAGGAAGTGTTTACTGTGACATTTTCAGAGTGACAGTATAGTGCAGTGGTTAAGAGTGTGGCCTTTGGAGCCTGAGTCCCAACTCTGTCCCTTACTATTATGTGACATTGGGTAGTTTATGGAACATCTGAACATGGCTTTCCTGCCTATGCAGTGAGGATGACAAGTCTCCACTTCAAGGGTGTTGTTGAGAGGATGAAGTGAGAGAATGCCTTTAAATCTCTTAGTTCCTAGCCTGGCAAATATGAAGCACTCAGTGAATGTTAGCCCTTTTCACTCAACCAGCGCCTGTGAGCCTCGTCCCCATCCTCTCATTTTCCAGTTGCCACCTGTTTCTGAAATGACCCCTTACCTTGTGCTTACTTTTCTCCAAGTCTTAGCAACCATGCCCCTTTCAGAAGCGTAGCTTATTCTTTACCTTTCACAGTACTGGTGGCTATCTTTATTTCAGTCCATTCCTGTGGATTTAAGTTGCTGGCTAGCTAGGCTTCTAATTTCTATACTTTTAACTTCTCTCTGAAAATCAGTCCTACACAGCTTTGTCTTTCAGCCGGAAAGGAGCCAGCCTGCTCCCTTGCTGTGATGCTGATGTAGCCTTCAAGTCTGGGTTTCTGCTGCCCTGGGCCTGCTAACTGGGCTCCATGCTTCTCCAGAGTGTGCTGCAAATGGGGGGTGGGGGTGAGGCCTCTCTTGAGATGCCCCATTCAAGCTAGATGATTCCAGAAGCCTAGATTCCAGGTCCACAATGGAGCATCTGGGCTTTCTGAGTCTTCTTTGTGTCTACAACAGAAGGAAGGCACGGGCTTAAGGAGCAGTGCTACATTTTAACTTGAATCTTTCTTCCCAGATGCCCCTGTGGCCTGTACCATTGCAAGCAGTAAGACCAGCAACACCCTAGAGAAGGATTTAGATCTTTTGGCCTCTATTCCATCCCCCTCTTCTTCGGTTTCCAGACAGGTGAGTCTTGTGGGCCCCTCAGGATTTGAAGAGTATTGTGAAAAGAGTGATTTTGATAATTCAATCATGGAGCCAAGTCATGCCTCCTTGATGGGACTGAACTTTGATTTTCTTAGTTCTTGATTCTTTCCATAACACTATAGTGTCTCTGTTACAGCCTAAGACTACTATTCATTCCATTCTCTCCTGCCCCCAAAGAGTGGATCCTTTAATGGGCTGCTGTCTAAGGTGTGTCAGATTGTAAAAGCTGATATTTTAGGTCAGCTCCTCAGCCTGAGTCACTGCCAGAGAATTTGTAGGTAGAAAAGACTTTAAGCATTTGATAGCTACTGTTTGTGGAATACTTACTATGTACCAGACACAGTGCTAGGTGTTTTTGTATATTATTTTGTATATTTCATTTATAATTTAAAATCTTCATCACAGCCCTGCAAAATGGTTATTTTATAGATGAGGAAACATTAGTTCAGAAAATTTATTGACTAGCCTCTTGATATACAACAAGTAAATGGCTACTCTGACATTTAAACTCCGTTATTCCTTGCTGCATCATTTATAGATTGCTTTTATTTTTTAAGTTTATTTAAATTTTTTTGTATTAACACATCACATTGTTTTGCTAAAGAACAAAGTATTATTCCAGAGCTTAACTATCAGGTGTTTTCAGGTATTTATTTGGGAAAAATGTCAGGTGGCTGTTAACTTCAACTATGAATTCTTATTGCAAAAGTTAGGAGCAGCAGGCAGATGAGGGAGGTCCTTACAGAGACCCCTCTGAGGACCATCCAATTCTCCCTGTCCTCTTTGCCCTAAGGTTGTAGGTTCCATGCCAACTGCAGGGAGTGCCGGCTCCGTTCCTGAAAATCTGAACCTGTTTCCAGAGCCAGGGAGCAAATCAGAAGAAACAAGCAAGAAACAACTCTCTAAAGACTCCATCCTCTCACTATATGGGTCCCAGACACCTCAGATGCCCGCCCAAGGTAGATTCTGTGGGGGTTATGGCCATATGCCGGATAGGAGATCAGAGGATTTAAATGCAGGAATTCTTTGTTGTGATGGGGCGGTTGCGTTGGGGACTGTGATATCATACTCCAAACAAGCCTTCGCATGAATGACATTTCTTATGAAGCCACAAAGTATCAACAGATTCTTCTGTGGGGTCTGGTGTCTGACTCAAGGTCTGGATCTAGACCTTAGAGGGGAAGTGGCAAGGTCAGCAACCCACTGGTGGTCAGCCAGAGGCAGCCTTGTAGGGAGCCTATTTAACTTATTGTTTTGTTGCGTGAAAGAGCATTCTGAGTTGTGTAGTCCTGAGAAATTCTAGCTGGAAAGGATTAGCCAGTGAGACTTTGGACTGACTTTGTGTATGGATGTATGTATGTTTTAACAGATCTGTATGTATGTTTTCTTGGCAGCAATGTTCATGGCTCCTGCTCAGATGGCATATCCCACAGCTTACCCCAGCTTCCCTGGGGTTGCACCTCCGAACAGCATAATGGGGAGCATGATGCCTCCACCAGTAGGCGTGGTAGCTCAGCCGGGAGCTTCTGGGATGGTGGCCCCCATGGCCATGCCTGCAGGCTATATGGGTGGTATGCAGGCACCAGTGATGGGCATGCCAAATGGAATGATGACCGCCCAGCAGGCTGGCTACATGGCAGGCATGGCAGCTATGCCCCAGACCCTGTATGGGGTTCAGCCAGCTCAGCAGCTGCAATGGAACCTTACTCAGGTGAGCTATCCCATTTTGTTGGGGACAAGAGTTTTCAGACTCCCTCGAGGCCATCTCACTTTGTGTCTCTTCCTTATTGTTAATATTCTTACTGTACACGAAATAACACTAGAGACATTTTTATGCTTAGGTGTGCTTTTTTTTCCTTCCTAAGTCAGACTTTCTGCAGAGTTTTGACTTCCTGTAGAATAAGGGTAGCTGTCTTAAATCTAAATCTCCCTATGCATTCATTAAAACAAAAGCAAAAATAACCTATACAGATAAACAAGGAGCACAAATAAGACCTCCCAGAACCATGACTATCATGTCTAGTAGACAGAATACTACAGACTTCAAATTACGTGGTATTCAGCATATAAACAGCTAAATTCAGCAGAGCCAGTTTCACGGAGGAGATTGGGAAAAGAGGAGAGGGACCCTGGCTGGGTAGCTCAGTTGGTCAGAGAATCATCCTAATATGCCAAGGTTTGATCCCTGGTCAGGGCACGTTCAAGAATCAACCAATAAATGCATAGATAAGTGGAACAACAAACCGATCTCTCTCTCTCTCTCTCTCTCTCTCTCTCTCTCTCTCTCTCTCTCTCTCTCTCTCATCAATACATAAAAGGAAAAGAAGAGAGGGAACAGGAGGCCAGAGGTGACAGAAGATAGATAAAAATCTGCCCTAGAAAGAGAAAGACCTACTCTGATCTCTGATTGGAGACTTGGCTGAGAAGAGGTCTAAGACCTGGTTATTTTGAGAATCAAAAATAAGGGATTGAAGGCCCTGGCTGGTGGCACAGTGGATAAGGTGCCAGCCTGCAAACCCAAAGGTCGCTGGTTCCATTCCCTGTCAGGGTACATAACCAGGCTGCAAGCACAGTCTTCAGCCAGGTCTGTGGCTGGAGGCAGGTGAAAGGCAACCATACATTGATGTCTCTCTCTCTTTCTCTCTCTGCCTCTCTCCCTTCCCCTTTCTCTAAAAATAATAAATAAAATCTTAAAAATAAAGGATTGTAATATACAGGAATATAGATGATAGGCTTGGAAGGCATTGCTTCTCAGGGAGATGGGATGACTGAAAAGGAGGCTATGCTCTGGAGGCCTGGTGGTGAAGGGAAGTGGAAAGAGAATCACAAAGTCAGAAATGCACCATCCTTGTCCCTGAAAAAGACTCAGTTCATTATACCAACAGAAGAGAGTGCTCTTGCATTAAGGATGGCACTAATGAATTATAACACAGCAGGAGAAAAATATCTGTGAGTCCACAGTAATATATATTTTTAAATGGGTGTGGGATAGAGGGAAGGAAAGCCCTCTTTACAGAAGAATGACCACTAATAGTTGTAGAAAAATAGGGTATTCACATATTCTCAAATATGCTTCAGATTATATATAATTACAATGTAAAAACCTAATGATAGCTACTACCTTAGGCAAGTGATCAAGAGTAAAATTACTAACAATAGGAGAAATTAATATCATGTGCTTTCTGGTATCTTGTACTAAGATTTAAGAAACATGCAATATTTTCTACATAGAATTCTTGCCAAAAATGGTTTCAATTGTAAGAAAACATGATATGAAATCTAAATTGAGGGGTTTTCTGTTAAGAACCCTGGATTCTTAAAACAATGTTAGGAAAAAAAGAAAACTGGCAGGGGAAGTGTTCTAGATTAAAATAGACTAAAGAGGTAAGAAAATAATGTGTATGTTAGAATAGTATATTAATCTTAAATTACTTGAGAATGTTCATTGTATTGTGGTTCTAGGAATGTGTTATCTCTTATGAAATGCATCCTGACTTAAGGGATGAAAGGTCACATATCTGCAATTTTCAGTGCCTATTAACATTTTTTAAAGTTTATGCATATCTATCAGAAAATATGCCAAAATGCTAATAATTGGTGCATTTAACAAGGGATTTCTTAATAAGTTTCAAGTTTTCTATAAGTTTGAAACTTTCTTTAAAAAGTTGGAAGGAAAAGAATTTCTGGAGAAAATATACTAGGCCTAGGAAATTTAAGGTGTTTTGCTTTGATAAATTGTTTCTTCTGTTTACTGCCAGAGACTAGTCTTTTAATGTAACCCAGAGAGAGTCCTTGACCCCACCCAGGCCCATTCCATTGGTTCTTTTCTTCAACTTCTCTTCTCATGCACTGAAGACACATTGTTTTCGTTTGTTTGTTTGTTTTTGCCTTCCCTTGTTCATCCCCAACAGCCCAGTTTATTTTTCTTTCCGCTTGAGTGTGCACAAGCACTTTCCCCGATGGAATAACTGCTGGAGAGAAGATAGGAGCGCTGGTGTGGGGGTTCTCTATATTCTCAGAGTTGGCTATGGAAAATTAATAATAGGCCCCTTCTGTTTAGGATGAGAGCCTGGAAAGGAAAGAAGAATAACTTCTCATGATGCTTTTTTTTTTTTTTTTTTAAGATTTTATTTATTATTCTTAGAGGGGAAGGGAGAGAAACATCAATGTATGGTTGCCTTTCACCTGCCTCCAGCTATGGACCTAGCTGGAGACCTGGCTTGCAACCTGGTTACGTGCCCTGGCTGGGGAATTGTCATGCTGCTTTTATGGTGACTAGCTCCAGGATTCCTTCTTTCTCCCCTTGCCCATTAGTCTCTGTCAGCCTCTTTTTTCTGAAAAGTCCTTTATTTACATGTTCTGCAGTCCTTGAAATGATCTATTGTGGTTCAGGGCAGTTATATGCCATAACAAGAGTCCTTTTTTGTCTTTCTCCCTATCCCCATAGATGGAAGGACTCCTACCCTGCCTTTTGCACTAAGTGGCTGCATGCCCACATCCTGGTCTGAAAGTCTTTTCTCTCCCTTTCAGATGACCCAGCAGATGGCTGGGATGAACTTCTGTGGAGCCAATGGCATGCTGAGTTATGGACAGTCGATGAGCAGCGGAAATGGACAGGCAGCAAATCAGACTCTCAGCCCTCAGATGTGGAAATAAAAACAAAACACCTGTATGGCTGCCACTCTGCTCCGCCCTCCCTCTCCCCCTTCTTCCTCTTTTCCCAACTCTTTCATACCATCCCCTTTTCCTACCTCTCTCCGTTTGGTTTAGAAATTGCTCAGTCTGTCATTTGGGGTTTGGCATTCTGCCCAGCCCAGCCACTTCCCAAACATGCAGGTCTCTCTGTTGCTCTATGTTGTACATGTCCCCTAGCCATCTGACTTCCTGCCCAGCCATCCTAGTCCTCTCCTGCACCAGCACCTTAGGAATTGTCAGCAGAAGGCACTTAATACTGCGGAAGAAATGTGCACATCTTTGAGTACCTTGCCCACAAGGTTAAACCTCCTTTCAGATTGTCAGAGGGGTGTGTAGGTATTGTGTTTTAGGTGAAGAGGGGAGGGTTTAGAGGTACTTCCAAGTGTGTTAATAAACTTTCTACATGTTTAAGTTATTGGTTAAAGAGGGAAGCATCATGCTGCCATGGCCTGTGAGAATTAAGAAAGTACTGAAATCAAATTAAGCACTTCTTGGGTCTTAGATCAGGTTGGCCCTAGCCCTGGGGAGAGACAAACCCCATCGATGAGGATGAGCAGAAATACTACTCTCCTGAGCCCTGAATTGCTTTCTGGATCTGAGGCGTCGGGACTCGCTGCTTCGGTCAGCCTTTATTGCACCAAAGACTCTATGAAGGTCTCATGAAAACACACACCACTTTCCCTGCCTCCATCTTGCCTGCAGTAGGATCCGGCTCCAAGGCTGGAGGACCAGCCCCTCCAGAGGGAATGCAGAGCTTAACGTGTGATATGTGTGCGTGTGCACACGCATGTGTGTGTGTGTGTGTGTGTGTGTGCGCCACCTCCTACTCTCTCCCCATTTGCTCTGGGTATTTTTTTTTTCAGGTTTAGGTTTACAACAGAGAGGAATTAATTTATCAACAGCCTGAAACTGTTGCCAGTTTTTCTTACACAAAAAAATTGTAATCTTGTTGATGGCTCTCTTCCTCTTCTCCCCTCTATCAACCTGCCAATCACTGTCATACCTGTGTATCCCTGGCTGCTCTGTTTCCCGACCTGTTCCAGGTATAGGCAGCAGAGGGCCTGGACAGCTCTCCTCTCAGTCACTGTTCACCCTACTTGAAAAATTAAAACAAGGAACCTTTGCTTAAAAGATTTCATCTGTGGGAACCAAAATTCCTGGCTGCCTTTCTCCTGTGTATGTGTAAATTCCTTAATAAATATTGCAGGGAAGGACTGCTTGCTGTTACTGTGTGTCACTCATGGAGGAGGGCGAGTTCACCCATATTTTCTGCTTTCTGGGGCCAGTCTTCTGTATTTTAAAACAATTATGTATGGGGCAAACACAAGGGCTCAGGCTGACAGTCAGAAAGGGGACCTTTACCCAGTGGTGCCTGGAGTTGGGAGCTTGGGAACTGTGGGAATCTGCACCTGCTGGCATCACAGAACATCAGAACTGGAAGCACTGCCCCCTCCCCTTTACCTGCCATCCTCCCTCCTTCCCATCTTTCCTTCCTTCCTTTGAATACACCTTTCGAATACATCCAGATGTGGCAGGATAGCACAGTGGCTAAGAAAGTGAATTCTGGATCTGGCTGCCAATACTCATATCCCTTCTTCCTTTGTGACCTGGCTAACTGCTCAGTTCCATGCCTCAGTGTGAAATGGGGCTAATGGAATAGTTAAGGTAAACTGAAGCAATTCCTGTGGTGCATGTGGCACACTATTGGGCACGTAGCACTCAGATGTTAGCAAGTATTATTTACCAGACCTATGTTAGGCATGAATTCATTCAGCAAATGTTCAATAAGTGTTTACACTGTGCAAAACACTACCTTAGGTTCTGGAATAAAGCAATGCATCCAAACTCCCCAATCTTACATGATTGCAGTAAGGGACATGGACAATAAACAAGTAAAAAATTATTTTATTTCCAATAGTAATAATACAAGGTAAAGCATGTTGAAGGAGAAATGTGAGTGTGGGACCATTAAATGGAGAAGTCAGGAGGAGGTTACATTTAAATTAAGGCCTGAATAAGCAGCCAGCTGTGTGGGGATCTGGAAAAAAGAGCAGAACAAGGGTGAATGTCTGCATTGGAAATTGTTCAGCTGGAGGTACCCGTTTGGGAGCTGCTAGGGTATTGATGGCATGTATGTGAAGCCCTGAAACTGGATGCTGTCATCTAAGGAAGCCCAATGAGAAGACTAAGCCTTGGGGCCCATCAGCACTTAGAATTTGGAAAGGAGAGATAAAAAATGAATTTGGGCCCTGGCAGGTGGCACAGTGAATAAGGCACCAGCCTGCGAACCCAAAGGTCACTGGTTCAATTCCCAGCCAGGGCACATAGCCAGGTTGCAAGCCAGGTCTCCAGCCAGGTCCTTGGCTGGAGGCAGGTGAAAGGCAACCATACATTGATGTCTGTCTCCCTCTCTGCCTCTCTCCTGTCACCTCTCTCTAAAAATAATAAATAAATCTTTTTTAAAAAATGAATTTGATGTAGTCCCTGCTCTTAAGAAGCTCAGTCTCATGGAGCATCAGACTTAAAGGAGAGGTAGTAATTAACCAGTGGGTAGGCTGGGGTAGGAAGAAGAGTGTTCCAGACAGTACCTTGTAAAAAGATAGCCCTGCAAGAGCATAGCAAATTCGAGGAAGCACAGCAGTGTGATATTTCTAAGGTACATGAGTAAGGGTGTGGTGAGAGGTAAGATGGAGCTGGGGTTGGGCCAGGTCACAGGGGGCTTCCTATATCCTAGGAAGTATTTCAGTGTCATGGTTGTCCTTTTTATCTTCTCCATTGGCATGTGGGCAGGGTAGACTTGCTTGATTTGCCTTATTTTACAGCAAGTAAATGTAAGTCAAATGAGAGCCACCAGGTAGTTGGTGGCTAGGTCAGCAGTTGAAGACAGCAGGAAGAGGATGAGGTAAGCCTGGATTATCTCGCGCTAGAAAGCAAGGAAGAGCTCAGACTAATGGATAGCTGGTTCTCAGATGGATGCAATAGCCAGGTTCAAGGGGCTTCCACTGGACAAATATAGGACAGTTAAAGCATCCAAATTGATTGTAACACCTTGAATAAATGAAATTCATGATGACATTTAAAAGAAGGGAGAAACCTCATTTGCTAACATTGGTGATGATTAATACACTGCTTACTTTGCAAATAGATTCTTAGGGAAATGAAGGATACATTTCCCTTGCTTTTTTTTTTTTTTTTTTTTTTTAATTTTATTTCATTATTTTTAGAAAGAGGGGAAGGGAGAGAGGGAGAGAGACATCAATGTGTGGTTGCTTTTCACCTGCCTCCAGCCACAGACCTGACTGGAGACCTGGGTTGCAACCTTGTCATGTGCCCTGTCTGGGGAATCGAACCTGCGACCTTTGGGTTTGCAGGCCGGCACCTTATCCACTGTGCTACCAGCCAGGGCAGTCCCTTGCTTTTTAGATCATTTCCAGTTGTTGAGAGAAAGCTCTTTACAGAAAACATCTGCCAATAATAAATGTAGATGGAATAATAGCATATTTTATGATAAATGAAGTAGTTGAAAAGTTAATGGAGAACAGGGTATTTACATGGTGTTGAAATATCACCCCCACAAAGTAATTCCTTGCTAAATGCCAAGGAAAGAGCATTTTTTCCAAGATCTGTAATAAGATCTTTTTAAAATATATATTTTATTACTTTTCAGAGAGGGGGGAAGGGAGAGAGGAAGAGAGGGAGAGCCACATCAGTGTATGGTTGACTTTCACCTGCCTCCAGTTACAGACCTGGCTGGAGACCTGGCTTGCAACCTAGTTATGTTTTCCTGGCTGAGAATCCAGCTGGCAATCAGATCTCAACTAAATGTCCCAGTAATGAGATGACCTGGCATTTTGTGCCTCTGGTTAATGCAATATAAAGCACTTGGTGTGCCCTTGAAGTAGCCCTGTCAAAAATGTTTAACCTGAACCTAAATTAAGCTTAAAGGCTGAACTTCTGGTTTAAAGAAAATACAGGGGATAGATAAATAAGATACAGACCATTCTGGTCTCTTAAAAAGCTCACATCAAGGAAAAGTAGGAAATGCTATTCTAGAATAAGAGAGTCTAGAAAGAACAACCACTTTGAATGTGCGAACCTTGATTGGCTCCTGATTTGGCAAAAATCCAGAATAAAAGTGTTTGGGGACAGTTGAGGAAATCTGAGTATGGGCTGAATATTTAGATACTATGGAATTATGTTAACTTTGTCAGGTTGATAAAAAGTATTGTGATTATGCAGGAGAAGATTCTTATTTGAGGTATCATGATGCCTATAAATTGTCCAGAAAAAATATAGATGAAGCCAATAGGACAAATGTTAACATTGAATGTAGGTGGTGAATAAGTGGGTGTTCACAGCCCTGGCTGGTGGCACAGTGGATAGGGTGCCAGTCAGTGAACCCAAGGGTGGCTGGTTTGATTCCCCAGTCAGGGCACATAACCAGGTTGCAAGCCAGGTCTCCGGCCAGGTCAGTAGCTGGAGGCAGGTGAAAGGCAACCATATATTGATTTCTCTCTCCCCCTGCAACTCTCTCCCTCCCTCTGCGACTCTCTCCCTTCCCCTTTCTCTAAAAATAATAAATAAAATCTTTAAAAAGTGGGTGTTCAATATTTATAAAACTTGGAAAAATACAAGGACAATAATTCATGTGCCTTCATCCTAGTTCGTGTGTGTGTGTGTGTGTGTGTGTGTGTAATTTTATTTTTGATTTTTAGAGAGGGGGCAGGGAAGGAGAAAGAGAGGGCAAGGAACATAGATGTGAGAGAGAAACATTGATTGGTTGCATTCCACATGCACCCTGGGGGACTAAACTTGCAACCCAGACATGTGTCCCAGCCAGAAATCAAACCAGTGACCTTTTGGTTCACTGGGTGACACCCAACTATCTGAGCTGGGTCAGCCGGAACCTAGTTCATATTTTTAATCCCTCAAATTCAGTCAGCATTTCTTGAATTCTAACAACCTGGCAGGGTGTTATGCTTAACACTGGAGTAGATGAAGAAAAAATGAACTAGCTATAGTTTCTACCATATACTCACAATAGTGCTCAGTTGAGGAAGATTATTATAAAAATAAATATAATAGGTAGATTGAGATAGATACCAGAGTAGACATAAAAACAAAACCTTTGGAAAGTATAGGGAAAGGACACTTTTTCTCATTCAGGATGTCTGAGAAAACATCACTTGAACTGGTCCAGAAGGATACCTCAGGTAGGACTTGGGACAAAGTACTGGGGTGGGTGATGTCCAGGTGTCCTCGGAGAATGGCTAATCAGGTAATGGAGGTGGCTGTGTCCAGTGGATGAAGGATGGTGTTTAGAGGGAGATAATTCTTGGAGAAGCAGCTTTTGGGCTGGTTGTGGAGGATCTTGTAGTTCATGGGAAAGTGTTTGAATTTTTCTTTCTTGTCCATGGGAAACCATTGAGGACTTTTGAGCAGAGGACTGGCCTGGTAGATCTGTACTTTTGGACCATCATTGACATTGGGAAATGTTAACCCCCAAACAATGGCCTGCAGGTCCCCCTCATTGATGAGGCTCCAGTTTGCTCTTGAGTTCTAAATGTCCCTCTTTGTGACTATATTGACAGGAGTCATGTTTAGTGGTCAGCAGGCAGCTTTTCTGTTCAGGGGTTTTGGGGGAGATGCAAACCTCATGGCTCTTTTCCTTTCCTAGCTCTGCTACCTCAGGATGCTGATGAGACCCAGGGAGAGCATCTAAAAGATTGGGGGACCTCTGGGGCCCAGACAGCAGAGTCCCAGGTGGGTTGGGATTCCCTGTCACTTTCTTTAAATTATTTTTCATATTTTAAGAGCCCTAGACTTTGATTTTCTTTAACCACCTTCCTGGTTTAGATGTTGTTAGCCTGTTTGAAGCTAGGCTTTATCTGCTGACTTCACTGGTAATTTCTGCACTAGTAGTGACCTTCTTCAGGAACCCTCTCGTTTCTAGCAAACCTGTAGCCAATTACCCAACACATTGAAAAATTGTGCTGGGTGTGTGTTTGTGTGTAGACGTATGTAATGTAATTTTCACCTTTAAACCTCAGGGATGACATCTGAAGGAAAGAAAAACACTAAAACATTTTAAGCAATATTTCAAAATGAATAGGACCAGGTTCTAATATTCTTGGAGATGTATGTGCTTCATTAATCACCCTTAAGAGAGGCTTTTTGGTCACGTCAGGAGCAGAATGGCAGGTGAAAAGAGAAATGAGTAGAGGAACTACTGGCAAGTTAGGAAGGACACAAACTAAATAGGCTGAGAAAAGGAAGGAAAACTTCTAAGAGCAGTTCAGCAGCATCCATGTCTCATAAATGAGCTAATCAGATACCAGACCCTGGAAGCATAGAGAAATACAAGAAAATTATAAAGTAATCAGAGAAAACCAATTTAAAAGGAGATATTATTAGAGAACAGGAGTGTTTTCTAAGCAGGGTGGTCTTACCTTCCGACATCAGTTAGTAAAGGGGGTGGCTCCATACCTGTAACCATCCTCAATGTCAGCTAAATAGTCCTGAGATGCATTCCAGAATTATAGTGACATAAAAAGCACTAAAATAGTCTTGACACATAAGGGATTTGTCATTAGCTCAGTTTTCTGGCTTCTGGATTCTCTTTGCCTTTGGGAATATTAAAAAAAAAAAAAAACAACTATCAAGACAGAGGGGAGCAAAAAGGGAATGGATGTAATACAACAACAATAAAAAAAAAAAAGAAACTATCAAAGCCCTGGCTGGTGGCCCAGTGGGTTGGTGCCACCCTGTAAACCCAAAGGTTGCTAGTTTGATTCCCAGTCAGGGCAACATAACCAGGTTGCAAGCCAGGTCTCCACCCAGATCCGTAGCTAGAGGCAGGTGAAAGGCAATCATATATTGATGTTTTTCTCCCTTTCTTCCTCCCTGCTCTCTCTCTAAAAATAATGAATAAAAAATCTTTGAAAAAGTAACTATCAAATGGTTATTTAATTTGTATAAATTATATATAATAGGCTCTTATACTTCACAGTACAGAGTGCCTGCTTCCATCAAGGGTTCTTTACTAAGTGGAAATCTTGCTCCCTCCAAAAAATGCTATTCTCACACATTTTTCTTTTTTCTTTTTTTTTTTAAATTTTATTGTTGTTGTATTGCATCCATCCCCTCACACATTTTTCTTGTTAACAGAAATACCCAGCTAAGAGTATTTTCCCCAAGCTGTTCTCATTTTCACAATTCTTTCACCCCAACAGCGGTCTCTGTCTTTCTCTTGCAGCCTTAGCGCCTTTAAACTCTCCCCTGTCTTAAATAGTCCTGATCTTTGTTGTCCTTAATCTAAATTACAGCATAACACTTTGTGACCTTCTTTATGATTGCATGAATATTTTGACTTCTGCCAAATTGTAACCTGCAAAAGACAACAACTTACATGCTCTCAGCATTGTTTTGTAACTTCCAGCAGAGAAGCGGCCAAACTAGTGAGTGTCCAGGAGAACCTGACTAGAATCTTAACATTAGACAAGGTCAGAACAGCTTCCTGAACTCAGGCTGAAAAGGAACATATTTGATGTCCTAGGAACTGTTAACCTTCAAGGACATATCTGTGGACTTTACCTGGGAGGAGTGGGGGCAACTGGCCCCTGCTCACCAGAACCTTTACCTGGAGGTGATGCTGGAGAACTATAGGAACCTGGTCTCTATGGGTAAGGACGGGCTCTCCTTGTCACTAGAACCTGCCTGTTGGAAGTAAATTATTTGTAAGCCACGTGCTGTGCTTGAACTTTGGAGCCTCTGTTAGAGATTTCTAGTTCTTTCCAAATACTGAGTCAGATTTGCTGTGTTCTTTTATGTCCTGGTCTTTCTACTCTACCCTTCAGAAAACCTGAATACCAAAACACTCTCTAAATTCTTGGGATAGATTTTTAACCTCAGTACATACAGTCTTTTCATCTCCATAAGCAGGATTATCATCTTTCCAAACCTATGGTGATTTCCCAGTTGGAGAAAGAAGGACCCTGGGTGATTGAGAGAGATATTTCAGGAGGTCCAAGTTCGGGTAAGAGCAAGGCGGTGGGACCTTTGTCATGTCTACCAGAGTTTTCTGCTCAGCAGCTTCTCAGGCTGTGGGGAAAAGCTGAGGCCATCTGGGTGGAACCCACAAGAAACCCAATTGCCACTCTCACCCCCCTTTCCTGCACTTGCCTCTTCTCATTAGCTTCTCTGGAGTCAGAGGAAGAAATGTATTTCTTGGTAGGATTACCCTTCTTCACCAGTTCTCCTGATCTGACTTTCACGATTTTCTTGCATTCCAAACCACACTCTGATCATAGTTTCTTTCTTCTGAACATTCACACAGTCATGGTTCTCTCCCCATTAAATTCAGCATCCTTCACTGGCTTCTTGTGTCATTTTATTATGAATTTCACTCTCATGATTCCATTTAAAATTGTTCCTAAATCTTCTTATTCTGTGATCATAGTTTCAATTCTGATTCTCTTCTTAACTTGTGTAATTTAACTTTTTATCTCAGATAACTTATGACTCTTTGAGAAATCACCATACAATTTATTTTTGCAAAATCCAGTGGCTAATTAGCAGTCTTTTTCAACTTCTAAGAACAGTAATAATGACAGCTATTTACCAAGCTGGCCTCTGTGAGTCCTGTGCCCTCTTTAGCCTCATCTTACAAATGAGAAAAAAAGGCTCATAGGTTAAGAAATTTGTAGAGTATCACTTAGCTACTTCTAGGTAGAGTCAGTATTCAAATCCCCAGTTTTTTTATGGTGCTCTTCTACACAGCAACAGTAGGTTACTCAGACCTCACCACTTTTTCAGTATCCTTTCTTCCACCATTTTAATAATTTTTGTCTCCTCTCTCTCTTTCTCTCGCTCTCTTTGCTTTTTCAGGGCTTCTCATCAGTATCCTTTTTAATATCATTTAAAGGATATTAATATAATTTCTGCCTTCATTAGGATAGACTAAACTACCATAGCAAACTGACTCTAAAATTTGGCTCAAATAGAATAGGAATTTCTTGCTTACATATATACTGGTCTGAGGGCACTGTTTAGTTCAATGGACAGTTCTTTTCCACCTGCTGAATCTGGAACCAAGATTTCTTCCACATGGTGGCTCCACAATCTCCTAGAGTCATTATCTAAATTTAGTCAGCAGTAGAATAAGCTCATTTGGGAGTTTTTTAATGGCCCAGCCTATAATGGTTCACATCACTTTCACTTTCACTCTCATTCATTTAATGGGGAGATCTTTGTCACTTCATTCAATCAAATTCAAGAGCAATTGGGAAATACAGTGTGGTGGCATGTTAAAAAAAAAGCGGGGAGAACAGATTTCAGTGGACATCCAGCAGTATCTAGCACAATCCCTGAGGAGCCTCTGTCTTCTACATGGCAATTGTATTTCTTTACAAACTTCCACAAATGCACTCTGCTAGTTTCAACCATCCCTTTGATACTGTTATTCTCGGTTTGATATTTTCATCTTGGTTTGATACAGCTATATGAACTCTATTCCCACAATTCCCTGGTATTTAGGACACCTTTGTATAGATGCTCTCTTGTCAAACCAAGCATGTCCAACAATAGAAGCTATCTTCACTCCCAAACAAGTTTTTCATCCTGACTCCACCTGTTATTTCTTTTTTTTTTTTTTAAATTTTATTGTTGTTGTATCCACCTGTTATTTCTATCTTCTAATATAAGCAAGAATATATCATGCTTTATACTCTAAATTTTCTCCCCTGTCCCCATAGTTTCTTCTTTGATATTGTCTGTTAGCTCCACTTCACGTCATCTCTCTTGAGGCTATGCTAAGCCAAGTATCTCATGCCAATTACTATGATTTCTAGTTGCATTTGATGTCTTATTTTCTTTCTCCGAATCATTATTTATTTATTTATTTTTAAATTATTTTATTTATTATTTTTAGAAAGTGGGGAAGGGAGAGACACAGAGAGGGAGATAGACATCAGTGTACGATTCTGAATCATTTTGAATGTTACTGTCAGATTTGACTACTTGAAATATGACATTTATCTTGTTTTTATCTTAAAAATAAAGTTAAGTGATTTTCTATTTCCTATAGTAAGTAATCTAAACATCTCCACTTGCTTTTTAAGTTCACACCAAACTTTACCCAGCTATTACTGAGCACTTTGTATGTGCTATTATTGAAGTAAGGTTAGAAACCCTAGAGAGTATGTTTCTGCTATGAACAAGAAATATTGGTGTTTTAGGATGGCAGGGTCCACAATGGCTGGAGAGGAATAGAAAGAGAGTAAAAGTCAGAGAACTGCCTCATCCAAAAATGTGTATCATGTATGCTATAGATAGAATATACATTCTCTATCCTTTGAAATTTTTAGGTAATATTTTGGCATAAATGAAGATTATTTTCCACCTCATGATAAAAATCCAGTGAGTTTACAGGGAAAGACACCCACATTCATGGAGAGCACACATACCCATGACCCAATAATTCCTCTTTAGTATACAGTCTATGAAATACTGACAGGAGAGTACACAACTGTATGTATAACAATAAAGTGAACAGTTGGAGATACCCTAATTAATTCCCAGTAGGGAAAAGTTATATTATGGTATGTCTATAAAGTGGAATGCAATGTACTTAAAAAAATGAAATAAATCTAAATGTGCAAATATAGAAGAGGGCCCATAAGATATAGGTGAGTTTTAAAAAAAGCAGAACAAAACTGATATAGAGCTATGTGTATACCATGATCCCTTTTTTTGTGCAAATGTATATTTATGACTATATATACATAAATGCAAACATTCACATACACATATTGTTGGGAAATGCTGACCAGATGCATTTCAAAACCCTAAGAGGCTAGAGGGAATGGGGATAAGTTTGAGAGAGGCTATTCATTTTTAGTGAATACGTTCCTATATATTTAATGTTTTAAATTGATGTGTAAAAAGTGTGAGGAAAATACTTAACAATTTTCAATAAAGAAAATTCATAGAAATAGGAGCTTGAGATGATATGGTGCTAGAATCCTTTCCTCTTTAATCTTATCTTTTGATATTTGCCCTTACAACAATGTTCTATTCTTACTCCATTTCCTCCTGCAATTCACATGGATGAACTCTCCCAATTTATTATTTTAAAATAAGTATGTATGTATGTACATATGTACATATGTATGCATTTATAAAGAGAGGGGAGCTGAGAAAGAAAGAGAAAGAAAGAAATATCAATGTGTGAGAGAAATATCGATTAGTTGCCTCTCATAGGCACCCCAATAGGGGACCAGGTTTGCAAACCATGCATATGCCATGACCAGAAATTGAACCAGCAAACTTCATTCTGCAGGACAACACCCAACCAACTGAGCCACATCAGTCAAGGGTCTCTCCATTTTTTAGAGTCACGGCACATACTTTTCACAGTTTTCTTTGATCACTTCCTCACTTCCTTTCATATTAGCTTTCTAGGTGGCAGGATCATAGCTAAAGACAGTCCAGGCTTTCTGTACCTGGAATATGCTGCTGTTATTTCTTCCTGTTCTCACTATACCCATTTATTTTAAAAAATGCGGTGAATATGGGTCATTTGTAGTTTTGTATTTCTTTCAGACTTGGAGAATAAAATAGAAACCAAAGAGCTAACCTTAAAGAATGACATTTTGAACCATGGACATGGACAACAGGTGGGATTGACTTTGGGGGGGATGGGTGGGTGCGGACGGGGACGGAGGGGAGCAAAAAGGTGATGGATGTAATACAACAACAATTAAAAAAAAAAAAGAATGACATTTTGTGGGAAGAATTACACCATGGCCTGATGACAGAAAGGTCTACAAGAGGAAGCACCTTGTATTACACATTAAGAAGAGTTTCCAAATGTGATAAGTTAGAGAATCACCAGGAAAACCAAGGAATAGGTGAGGGGCAAATCCCTTTGATCCACAGGAAAATGCTCACTCAGGAGCTAGACCATGAATCTAAGAGATTTGAGAAAAGTATTAATGTGAGCTCAAAAGATATTCCAGGACTAGTATATTCTCCAAGGAAAAGAGATAATAAATGTGACATATCTTGGAAGAGAAGTAAATAAAATTTATATTTGATTAATTATTCAAGGAGTTATACAAGAATGAAAACCTTTGAATGTAATATTTGTGAAAAAATCTTCAAATAGCTCATTTGCCTTATAGAACACATGAGAATTCATACTGGAGAGAAACCTTTCAGATGTAAAGAATGTGGAAAATCCTTTAGCCAAAGTTCATCCCTTATTTCCTTCAGAGAATCTGTACTGGCAAGAAACCTTATGAATATAAGGAATGTGGGAAAATCTTCAGACATCCATCATCTCTTACTCAACATGTTAGAATATATACTGGGGAGAAGCCCTATGAATGTGATATGTGTGAGAAGGCATTCAGCCAGAGCATTGGGCTGATCCAATATCTGAGAACTCATGTGAGAGAGAAACCTTTTATATGCAAAGACTGTGGAAAAGCATTTTTCCAGATTAGACACCTTAGGCAACATGAAATTATTCATACTGGTGTGAAACCCTGTATTTATGATGTATGTAATAAAATCTTCAGCCATAGCACATACCTGACTCAATTGCAGAGAACTCATACTGGGGAGACGACTGTATAAATGTAAGGAATATGGGAAAATCTTTAGCCAAAGAATACATCTTTCCATTCATCAGAGAGTACACACTGGAGTGAAACCTTATGAATGTAGTCACTGTGGGAAAGCCTTTAGGCATGATTCATCCTTTGCTAAAATCAGAGAATTCATACTGGAGAAAAACCTTATGATTGTAATGAACGTGGGAAAGCCTTCAGCTGTAGTTCATCACTTATTAGACATCGTAAAATACATTTAAGAAATACCTTCAGCAATGACATATGAAATATGTTCAACATCCAGGAATCCTCACATTGGAACAAAAGCCTCTAAATTAGTAGTTTTGTGATTTTTGGACTTCAAAACCCAATTCCTTTTTATTGGTTTGATCCAATGTAACTGTTATTAGTTTTGTCATTTTATGTGAAAATACCTATTATCAGCATTGTTTCAGATAAGAAAGGTCACTTAATATTTAAACATATAGGATGGATATAATCATAAAGAACAGACCTTTATATTGAATTAAATCTGCTCTATGAAAACCTTCCAAATTTGTCTTTATTTTCTCCATTCCATGCTGAGTCAGTGAAGAGTTATTCATGGCAGGCCAGTAATCTGTGGACTGGCTTTTGAGAATCACTGCTTTAAATACTCTTTACTGAGTCAGAACAAAATGTAATATAACTTTCTTACTATAACCCCTTATATGGCTAGAGGAGGTATAAGTAAAAATATTGGTTGGCTCACTTCTAGAAGAAGTAATGCTAAAGAACTTTCTAGAATTGATAGATAACCTACTATACATGTAATGCTTATGTATTTTTAATGGTTTCTTATAGAGAATTAGCAAACATTTTCTGTAATGGGCCAGATAGTAAATGTTATGTGTTGTGGGCCATAAGGCCTCTGTCAGAATTACTCAACTCCACTATTTTAGTGCAAAAGCATCCAGAGACAATACATAAATTAGGTATCCCAATCTTGCCACTGCTATTTTGGGCCACATGCTTTGTTATGGGCAGCTGTCCTGTGCACTGTGCATGTTTAGCATTATCTCTACAAGATGTCAGTGCTAATTGCTAATAGTCCCTCACCATAGTGACAACCAAAAAGGTCTCCAGACATTACTAGATGTCCCTGGGGGTCAAGACTGTCTCTACTTGAGAATTCAGAATGTAACAATAAATTTTAAAAATGTATAGAGTATGTAAATGGCTAACAATGGCAAGAAACTCATTTAATGTTCAATTAGTATGTGTATCTATTGCCATAACTCCTATCTCCCTATCAATTCCTTTGGCATTTAGTTGCAAGAAATTTTTAAAAATCACACTTGCTGTTGTGTAAGCCTAGGAATTATTTATGGAGATATTTATACAGACTTCAATCTATCATGATGCCTTTAAAAAAATTTTTTTTTAAGAAAGAGAGGAAGGGAGATAGAGAGAGAAACATTGATTTGTTGTTCTACCTATTTACAAAATCACTGGTTAACTCTTTTATGTGCCCTGACCAGGGATTGAACCCACAACTTTGTTGTATTGGGATGATGCTCTGACCAACTGAGCTAACTGGCCAGGAATAATTATGCTTTTATTGTTCATCCATAAGTTCTTAGTGATTTACCTCTAAAACATAACTGCAATGACATTATTACACCTAAAAAAATTAGGCCATAATTTCTTAATACATACTGATCACTTTTTGAAGATAGATATATTGAAATTTGGGCTGCCATTTTAATTCTTTTTAAATTTCCATTTAATAAGTATACAGCACTAGGTTTGAAAATGTGCTTTCTGTTGATTGGGAGGGACTTTGAAGTAGCCTCCAGAACAACACATCTAGGGACCCACCACAGAGGACCAGGGAGAAGGTGACTTCAGGGGCCATGTTGAGGCAAGGAAGCATGAGAGAGGAAAAGGAGGAATTGACTTATACTACTTTACTAAATAGATACTATATCCTTCCAAACATAACTGTAGGTAGGTCAAGTTCAACCTGTTATTACATGGCAAAACAATTCAATTACTTGAGCACTGTAAGTGTGAATTTACAAAATAAAGTTGAAAATCCAGAATATATAATATCTCTAGTTTTTTCTATTACCACGATTTAATACACATTGTTCCTTACATATGTTCTACCATGTTTCTATGATCTTAGATTTGAGTTTCTCTATTGATTTTAATGAAAGGCATGACTATTACTTTTCTCTGTTCCTGCCTCAGTGTCTCAAATAGTCTTATGGCATAAGATACCACCTCTATTTAACTGCCAGATTCACGTCTCTAGCCCAGACCTATCTCATGAACTCCAGCCTTGTTCCTGACTTTGGGCCTTTGCACTAGCTGCTCCTTCAGCTATCCTACACCATTACCTTCTCATCTTTGCTCAAAGATTGTTTTTTCACTGAAAACTGTAGAGATCATGCTACTTAACATTGCAAACAGTTTATTACCCATTAACTGCAAATACTAGATATTTTATATATTTGTTATGCTTATTGTGTCACCTTAGTAGTATATAAGCTCCATGAGAGTAGGGATCTTTTTTCCACAAGTGCCTACAACAGTGCCTGGCACACAATTGGGACTCAATATTTGATTAATTGTTTTAATCTGAACTGAATTGAATTATGCATCCATGATGACAAGAGAAAGGTGATCCCTATACCTAGATTTTATAGGTGAGATATTTTTGTTTGCTTTTAAATTATTTATTTATTATTTTTCAAATGGATAGAATTTGTAGGCCTCTAAGAATATGAATTATAATTGATCTACTTTAAGATAGAAGAGTATTTTAAGTTAACTTGCTAAAATGCAGTTAAATAGAGCTGACTAATAACAAGAGATTATCTTTGTTTCATAAGCATGAGTTTAAGAAACTAGAGAAGGATAAAAGGCGTTCCAGTAGTTGCGGAGAATACAGCAGCAGACAGGAGATGTCAGCCTGTTTTTGGTAGTGAGAAAACAGAAGAATGGTTACTGATTTAGCAGAGCCTACAGAAAAGAATACGGACAAGAGGAAGTCCCTGGGGAGGCTGAAGTCTTGGAAACATAGGGTATCCTAGGAAATGAGGAGCTGAAAATCTGAATTTGTTGGAATTTTTAAAAAGATTTTAGTTATTATTTCCCAGAGAGAGGGGAAGGGAAAGAGTCAATAAGGGAAAGAAACATCAATATATGGTTGCCTTTCACCTGCCTCCAGCTAAGAACCTGGCTGAAGACCTGTCTTGCAACCTGGTTAAGTGCCCTGGCTGGGAATTGAACCAATGATTTTTATGAATCTGTTGGAATTCTGTACTTGGATTCTGAGGTCGCTTCACCTACCCCATACAGCAGACTGGTACACATTCCTCTGTCTCATGCTTTTCTCCATTCCACTGCCACCTTTCCTCATTTTGAAGAAGAATAGAAGTTTGTTTACTGGAGAAGGACTAGTGTTGCTCTGGAATCAGGGACACCAGACACAGTAGAGACTAGGGGTAAGAAGGGGAGCTAAAATGGAAATTAGTATAAAGCTGCAAACTGAACTGTGGGGCCCTCAGCCCCACTTGCCAGTAAAAGCAAGCCTCCACCCTTTCCACAGTCCCTGTCCACACTGGAGGAGTCGTCTCTGGGTGGCCCAAAGAAAAGGCACTGAAATTTGTGGGTAGTTGAGTGAGAAATCAAGGCCAATGGCCAAAATGCTCTGCACATGCAAACTAAACTTCCAGTCTCCAAAAAGAGAAGAGATAATGAAGGGCAGAAAATATATGCATATGCAACAATTTTTCAGAATTGAAGGACATGAATCTTAAGATTAATAGGATCTGTGTTCTCAGCACAGTAAATACTAACAGCTAACATTTATCATACACTTACAATGTACCAGGTACTGTTGTAAGTGCTTTGTACACTTTAACTCATTTAATTCTCACAAAAACCCTCTGAAGTAGGTACTACTATTACCCCCTTTTTATAGATGAGGAAATAGAGTCATGGAGAGTTTGAGCAAATGGCACCCAGATAGTAAATGGCAGATCTGAGATTTGAACCCACGCAATCTATTTCCAAAAATTAGCTATACCAAGGAACATCATTACAAAACATTTCAGTTCCAGAGAAAGGGAACAAGGTGATAGGTCATTCACCTATATAGAAATCAGAAGATCCTTAGAGTTCTTACAAAAATAATCAAGCAATGTCTTCAAAATTTTGATGGTGGGGGTAGGTATAAGGAGACTAAATGGTAATGGAAAGAATACAATAAAATTTTTTTTAAAGTTTTTTTTTTAGAATAAATGATCTTCTGCTTAAAGTTCTTTGCCCAGCCAACGACCAAACAAGTGTGACGGCAAAATAAAGACATTTTTATATATGTCCAGTATCCTCCCTTCTCCCCCTACCTAGTTTCCAGTCATACCTTTGCAAACACCCTCAACCCCATATATGTATGTTATTAACACTCTATCTTAATCAGATCTAGTTGCTATAACAAAAATACCATAGGCTGCATGGCTTATAAACAACAGAACATTGCTCACAGTTTTGGAAGTTGAAGATGAAGACACAAGCATGGTTGGGTTCTGGTGAAGGTCCTCTTTTAGGTAGAAGATTGCCACCTTCCTGGTAGCTTCTCATGTGACCTTGTAGGGGTCTCTTTTATAAGAGCCCTAATCCCATTCATGGGGTTACACCCTCATGTCCTAAGCACCTCCCAAAGGCAGCAGCTCCTAAATACCATCACATCAGCCATTAGGATTGCAACATATAAATTTTGAGAGGAGACAAGCTTTCAGACTATAGGACACTCATATATACATTTCCAAATCTAAGCTTTCTCTGAGCTTCAGGCCCTTAATGCCAAGTGAATATTTGACTCTTGGGTGTGTGTATCAGGCACCTCAGATGTAGCAAGTCCATTCCTGAACCTGCTCTACCTCCAGTATTTCTTGTCTCTGTAAGTGGGAACATCTAATTGCTCAGTAAGAATCATCCTTGACTCCTCTTTTTCTAAATCTACATTCAATCCATCAAAATATGTCTTTTTTCATTACCTCCACTACCTAGTCCAACCCATGATGTTCTCTCACTTGGATTATTGCACACTTGTAAATCCCACAGTTCATTCTTCCAATAGCACCCAAATGATTTTTCAATGTGTAAGATTATCTTGCCCCTCAGTTGAAAGCCCTTCAGGGCTTACCATTTCCTTCAGAATAAATCCAATGTTCTTACCATGGTTTGCCTCAAGCAATATAGTATTTCTTGCTAGTTCCTCCATATGCCCACACAAGCTCCCACCACAGGGGCTTTTGCCTGCTAAGATGCTCTAGCTCCAGAAATCAGTGTGGTTCACTTCCTGACTTCTGCCAGGTCTCTGTTCAAATAGCATCTCATCACAGGGGCATTTCTTGATTACCCTCTATAAAACAGTTCCCCAAGGCTTATAGCTATTTTTTTTTTTTTTGGTTGATCATATTTTTATCATTCCTTTCCCCCTCTTCATTAGTTTGGAGTTAGATACTCTACTTCTGTTCTTTTAGTGGTTGCCCTGAATGTTATAACATGTATCAAACCCTTCATTAAATAATGAGTCATACAGAAAAGTACATACATATAGATAAATATCTTGACAAATCTTGAAAATTAAACACAACTATGTAACCAGCCCATGGATTATAGCATTCCAGAAGCTTCCCTCTGCCCTCTTCTAGTCATTATCCTTCAAGGGGTAACTTTCAATTCTAGAGATTAATTTCACCCATTTTTGTACTTTATATAAATGGAATAATATGTCGTGTATTATTTTCTGTGTGATTTTATTTGCTCAACAGTGTGTGTAGCTATAGTCTATTTTCATTGCTGTGTGCACTCCATCTTGTGATACAGCAATATTTATCCATTCTACTGTTGATGAGCATTTGAATAGTTTCCATTTTGGGGCCAATATAAAGAGTGTGCTATGAACATTCTGGTATGTGTCTTTTGGTGAACACTGTGTGTGCACCCTTGGTGGGTATATACCTAGGGAAGGGTTTGCTGGGTCATAATGTTCAGCTTTAGTAAATACTGCCAAATACTTTTCTAGAGTAGTTGTACCAATTTATACACTTGCCAGAAGTGTTTGAAATGCCTGGGCCTTACTTTTTACCTGGGTTAATGTATTAATTTTTTCTTTATACTTAGCACTTTTTATCCCATGTAATCTATGCCATCTCAAAGTCATAAAAAATCTCCATCTTTCTTCTCAAGTTTGTTTTGTTTGTTTGTTTTTTACCTATTACATTTAGAACTGAAAACCATCTGGACTGATTTTTACAGGGTCTATATGAATATCCAAATGGCCCAGTACCAATTTATTAAAAAGGCTTTCATTTCCTCCACACTTCTCATAAATGAGGTGATGGTTGATGTGTGTGTCTGCATCTGTACTCTTAGTCTGTTCCATTGTTCAATTTACCTCTTGTTGCACCACTACCTACCTCCTTGTCTTTGTACTATAATGTCATAGTAACCGTTCATATTCAGTAATATAAGTATTCCAGCTAAAATGTACATTTTTTACTTTTCGAATTTAATGTTAATGAATACCTCTACTCTCCTCCAAGATAGTCTTTAGAGAACTTTAACTTAGTTAACACTTAAGGTATTATATTTTATTGTATTTTACTTTTAAAAGACTATTTATTTTTAGAGAGAGGTGAAGGAAGAGGAAGATAGGAAGGGAAAGAAACATCAATGTGTGGCTGCCTCTCATGTGCCCCCAACTGGGAAACCTGGAATGGGCCCTTTCTAGGAATCAAACTGGTGACCCTTTGGCTCCCAGGCTGGTGCTCAATCCACTGAGCCATACCAGCCAGGGCTAGTGTTATATTTTAACTTAGAATACTTTAGTTCCATTCACCCCTTCCTGACTTTTTCTTGGGTATTTCTTTTTTCTTTTTTGTTCTTGGGTATTTCAATCTTATGTTTTAGGCCTCACAAATTATAAGTTTTTAGTCCATGTCATTAATGCTCATTTAGATTTAGTCACATATTATGTGCTTTCTTTTGTGTTTTTTCCATCTTTGTCTTTTTGTCTGGGATCCTTTTCTTTCCTTGCCTTTCTGCTTGAGAATCTTCTTTAATATAGTCTGCAGGTGGCAAAATCTCCCAGTTTTTGTCTGAAACGTCTTTGTTTTGTCTTTATTCTTGAAAGTTTTGTTTTTACTCTGCACTGAATAAATTGTTAGTTGTCAATTATGTTCTCACAAAACATCAAAGATTTCATTGCACTGTCTCTGGCTTACACTATTGATAGTGATATGTCTGCTGTCAGGATGTCAAATTTCACCCCTGTATTAGTTAGCAGTTGCTGAATAAGAACTCTAAAACTTCATGGCTTAAAAAGACACATTTAAAAAATTTTATTTTTACTTATTTATTTTTAGATAAAAATATTTACTTTTTTAAAAAAAAGATTTTATTCACCCCTGGCTGGTGGCTCAGTGGATAAGGCGCCAGCCTATAAACCCAAAGGTCGCAGGTTCAATTCCCCAGACAGGGCACATAACCAGGTTGCAAGCTAGGTCTCCAGCCAGGTCCGTGGCTGGAGGCAGGTGAAAAAGGCAACCATGCATTGATGTCTCTCTCCTTCTCTGCCTCTCTCCCTTCCCTGTTCTTTAAAAATAATAAATAAAAATTTTAAAGAAAAAGATTTTATTCATTCTTTTTAGAGAGAGAGGAAAGGAGGGAGGAAGAAAGGAAGACAAACATCAATGTATGGTTGCCTTTTTCACCTGCCTCCAGCTAAGGACCTGGCTGGAGACCTGGCTTGCAACCTGGTTATGTGCCCTGGCTGGGGAATTGAACCAGCAACCCTTGGGTTCAGGCCAGTGCCAATCCACTGAGTCACACCAGCCAGGGCCAAAAAAGAAACATTTTTTAATCTCACATTTGTCGTGGATCAGTAATTCAGAAGCAATTTAGATGGACGGCTCTGGCTCAGGATGAGTCAACATGGATGGGGTTGTAGTCCAGTTGCGGCTGAGGCTGGCGTCATCTAAAGGTGACTGCTGTACTGATGATGGTTATTCAGCTGGCCTTCCTCAGAGCAGGCAGTCAAAGAGTGTGCAAGGGGAAAATTAAAATGAGAATGAGTGATGATGTCTTTCATGGCTTAGCTTCTGAAATGATACACTATCACTTCTACCACATTGTTTTGTTTTATTTTTTTCCTACAGTATTCTACTCTTTAGGGGAGAGGAATTAATCTCCACTTATTAGAGGGAGGAGTGAGCATATTTAAAACTATGGCAACTTTTAGGATTTTCTATCTTTAGGGGTTTTTCCCCCCAGTTTTACTATAATGTATCTAGATTTGGGTTTCATTTATTCTGTTAGGGAGTTATGTGAGTTCATATATCTGTGATCTGGTTGCTTTCATAGCTGCTGAAAATATAAAGTTGTTCTCTCTTCAAATACTAACCCTGCCCTAGCTTTTCTCCTCTTAAACTTATGCTAGATCTTCTCACTATATTATCTATATCTCTCATCCTCTCTTCTGCATATCCCATCCTTTTGTTTCTTTCTTTTTTCAAGATTTCATTTATTTCTTTTTGAGAGAGAGAGAGAGAGACAGAGAGAGACAGAGAGAGAGAGAGAGAGAGAGACAGAGAGATCAATGTGTGGTTGTCTCTCATGTACTCACACCCAGAGACCTGGACCA
Source organism: Noctilio leporinus (assembly GCA_004026585.1). NCBI lineage: Eukaryota > Metazoa > Chordata > Mammalia > Chiroptera > Noctilionidae > Noctilio > Noctilio leporinus. The sequence goes on from PVIW01010440.1 coordinate 33,656, forward strand.
TATCCCAAGCATGTGCCCTGACTAGGAATCGAACTGGTGAGCCTCCCGTTCACAGGCTGGCACTCAATCCACTGAGCCACACAGGCCAGGGCTCATCCTTTTGTTTCTTAATACTTTACTCTAGATAATGTCTTCTTATCTACTTTCCATTTCACTTAGTCTCTATACAGCTATGTCGAATCTGTCATACCATCCACTGAATTCTTAATTTTGTTACTATAGAATTTCTACTTAGCTCTTTTTTGTATCTGCTTTATCACTTTTTATAGTTTACAGGTACCTGACAAAATTGTCTGAGTTATATTTTATTTCTTTGTACAAAAAAAAAAAAAAAAAAAACTATTTTAGTTTGCATCTGATAATTCCAAAAGAAATTATTTTTGCACATCTATTTCTGTTGGTGTTTCTGCTGAAAAGCTCACCCAAAGGGTCTAGTTTTCTTGTGTATCCGTTTATCTTAAATTCTGTACTTAACATTTCTATGAAAACTTATTTGTAGAAACAACTTGAGGCCTATAATTATAATGCTTTCCTCCAGGGGGGATTTGTAATTGCTTTTGCCAAAGATCTGGTGGCATCACAGTCAGAGGCCACCTAAAACAAGACCAAGACCTGAGACAGGCAATTTAAGCCCAGCCTGTAAATTCCTCTCAAGTGATTTCACTTCCAGTTCATCTTCATACTAAGGATGTAGCCTTTTTGAGGTCCCAGTTATTGTACAGAGGGTCTTCTATTTAATTCCCTACTCTTTATTTCCTTCCTTCCTTCCTTCCTTCCTTCCCTCCCTCCCTCCCTCCTTCCTTCCTTCCTTCCTTCCTTCCCTCCCTCCCTCCTTCCTTCCTTCCTTCCTTCCCTCCCTCCCTCCTTCCTTCCTTTCTTCCTGCCTTCCTCTCCTTCCTTCCTTTCACCTTTGAAGTGCAAAAGAAAGATGATAATTTTTCAGCTAGATAAATGTTTCATGGCAAAAGCGTTTTCCAATGTTCCAAGTTGGATTACCTTTCTAGATCCTGGCTTTCTAGCTTTTCTGATAATCCTATCTTGCCATCCTTTAGACACCTTGTTATGGGCTGAATTGTGTACCCCCTAAAATTCATATGTTGGAACTCTAACCCCCAATACCTCAGAATGTGACTGTATTTATCACATATTTTGGTGATTAAACTTAATCACTTTAAAGAGATAATGGAGTTAAAATGAGCCATTAGGGTGAGCTCTAAATCCACCTGACAGAAATCCTTATAAGAAAAGGAAATTTAGTCAGAGACACACCAAGGACATGCAAGCACACAGCAGAAAGACCCAGTGAGGGCACAGGGTGAAGGCAGCCATTTGCAGCCAAGAAGCAAGGTCTGCGGAGAGATCGACTTTGATGACACTTGGATTCTGGACTTTTGGCTTCCACAGCTGTGAGAAAACACATTTCTGTCATTTAAGCCACCCAGTTAGTGATACTGTATGACAACCCTAGTAAATGAATACACACCTTTAAAAAACCTTTATATATATTCCAAACTTTTAATGTTATTGTTTTCTAGGTGGGTTGCTATAACTATCCCAGCCCACAATTACCAGTGATAGGAACTCTACTTATCCTCTATCCCCCACTCTGCCAGCCGCTTCTCTCTTCCTAATAGCCCTTATCATTATCTGGGATATTATCTATTCTTCTATTTATTTATTTACTTAATCTCACCAGAATTAAGATCCAAAGAAGCAGGGAATGCATTTTGGTAACTGATGTATCCCATGATACTGTTAACAATCAATGCGTGGCAGATAGATCATAGGCACTAAGGAGACAGTTCGTGAATGAATGAACGAGTGACGGAAAAGGGGCTTCCCCACCGGCAGAGCGGGCAGTCCACGTGGTCTCTCCCAGCCACTGCCGGGAAACGCGGCCCTCCGGGTGCCCGCTGCCCCTGGGTCTGGGCTGTCCGCGGGGAGTGCGCTCCACCGAATCCGGGTTCCGGGTCTTCGCTCGCACCCGACATCCTTGGAGCCGGTGGGCTCCTGGGCGCAGGCCTGGTGGGCGGAGCCAGCAGCAGGCTGGCGGAGCCCCCCCCCTTCCCCCCGCCCCCAACACTAGCCCGCGCTGGGCTAGGGGGCAGCGTGCCCGGGTGGGCGGGCCGCACCCCGGGGTTCACTGGAGTCCCGCTGGGTCGAGACGTGGCGCAGGCAACTGCGGGGAAGCGTTTTGAGGCAGGGGCGCGGGGAGACGCCGGGCTGCGGCCCGGGAGGAGGCGCGCTGGTTGACCTGGCCACTGCTCCAGCCCGGGCATTACCGCCTCGGCCTGCGCCGTATTCTCGTCCGGGTCTGCGGGAAGCGGGTCACGGAACCCTCCATTGCGGGTCCCAGATCCTCTCTCCGCTTCTCCGTGCGCGCCTGCGAAAGGCCACCTTGGGGGCTGGAGTTCATCAGGAGCAGCAGTGCCCGCCCTAGGCCGCCTGTGCCTGGGAATGTCGACAAAACCAACTTCCAGTCCGGAGGTCAATGTCGACACTGGGCGTGTTTTGAGTGGGGATGTGGTCTGTCTATAGAAGGCTGGGGAAGAACAAAATCTGTTACCTGTCCTCCTCTGAAGGGACACCCTCTGAAGCTAAAAGCCTCAAGAGCAAGCGCCCTCATGCCCCATCTCTGGTCCTGCCTGCAGCCACCGCAGCCCATCTGGTGAGTAGAAAGCGACACTGCCTGGGATCGGAGGTCTTTTAAGTCCGAGGGAGGCAGGGCAGGGAGCAGTGAGAAGGGACACCTTCCAGAGGAAGCTTCTGTGTCATTAGCCGTTTCATAAGTGTCTACATTTTGGTAACAAGACATTTACTTTTTATATATTAAGAAGCAGGATACTCGTATTTCACACATGCTCTTATTGGTTAGTATGTATGTAGCCTCTTTTCTCTGCATCTGTCACAGATGAAAAAAAGAGATACTCACAAAATACATACCTTTCCCCACAAACTTCATAAAGTTGGGCCAGCCTCCATTCTATGGAGCTGGGACTAATTTGGGGGCCCCAGATACACTGGACCTGGTCACTGTGGAGAGAGACCTACTGTCTCAGATGCGTTGGGGTCAAATGAGATGTATTTGAGGGGGTTCCCCCCCAAAAAAAAAACAAAACTGCTTGTTACACACAGTTTACAGTAGTCTTCATTGTACTTGAAGTGCTGTATTTCTTTCATTTGTAGGCATACCCCTCTCCCTCAGTTTTAACATGTCTGAAACTAGGATACATCTTCACAGAGAGATTAAAAGAACTTGCCAAGGCCCTGGCTGGTGGCTCAGGGGATAGGCGCCGGGGCCTGAGAACCTAAAGGTCGTTGATTCAATTCCCAGCCAGGTTGCAAGCCAGGTCTCCAGCCAGGTCTGTAGCTGGAGGCAGGTGAAAGGCAAACATACGCTGATGTTTCTCTCCCTCTCTGCCTCACTCCTTTCCCCTCTCTTCAAAAGTAATAAATAAAACCTTAAAAAATAAAACAAAAACTTGCCAGCTGTTAGGCGTCCGCATGGGTGGTCATGTGTTTGTCACTGCTTGCCCATGTGAAAATACAGCTATGTGATTATTCTATCATTTAAAATGAACTTTCAATTAAGATCTCTAAAATTGTTTTTTAATAACTTAAAAAGATAATGCTATGATACAGCATTAAAGCAAAAGGTTTATAATAATGTTTATTAAAGGTTTATGGCGTGCCCGACATTTTTCAAATAATCAACATGACAACGCTATGAGGTACAAGTATTCTTGTTTTACAGATAAAGGAACTGAAGCTTAGATAGTTGAAGTGCCTTAACGCTTTTAAGAGCAAGGGTCAGGATTCTACCCCAGGCTGTCTGATTTTAAAGCCTGCCCTCTTTCAAATTTGTATCCAGGCAACAGATGCATGCAGCATATAAGGAGGGAAATCAAGGCAGGGTCAGTGCATGTCTGTGTATTTTTGGGTGTTTGTATATGTGTGTGTGGAACTGGGAGAAAGAGCCATATCCAAAAGCATTGATTGTACTTGTGCTTGTTCCCACATTGATGCCAAATCTTTGTTTTTGAATCTTTTGCAGTTTTAAATATATTTTTGCAAGTTCTGGAGTTCTGGCTGTATGAGGGTGCTCCTGGATCCCTCCGCCCCTGCCCTGTGCCCTGCTAGAAGACAGAAGCATGTTCTTAAACCTGCCCCACCGGCCGCCTCCCAAGGAGGCAGTACTTAATTTAAGAGAAGCGTGGATTTTTTAGAATTGTCAAAGTCACATCAGCCTCTAGGACCCCCCAGGTTCTGGTGCTGCAGGAACATGCCGAAGTCCTGAGGACAGGGGACTGCGATCCGGGGAGGACCACACAACTGTGGAGCCTCTCAGCAGAGGTTGCGGCAGTTTCCTCAGCAGAGGTGGACAAGCCCAGTTGGGTAGACGTGGTCATGCTGCAGCAGCTGCTGATCACCCTGCCTGCTGAGGCCAGCACCTGGGTGAAGCTGCACCATCCAAAGAAGGCCACAGAGAGGATGCCCCTGTGGGAAGACGTGACTAAGATGTTTGAAGGAGAAGGTGAGAACAGATTGATGGAGGCAGGGATGAAAGGAGAAAGAGGAAATCTCATTTGTGTGTGATAATAAGCATGCTTAGTCCTGGCTGGTGTGGCTTAGTGGACTGAGTGCTGGCCTGTGAACCAAAGGATCATTGGTTTGATTCCCGGTCAGGGCACATGCCTGGGTTGGGGACCAGGTCCCCAGTTGAGGGCATGTAAGAGGCAACCACACATTGATGTTTCTCTCCCACTTTTTCTCCCTCCCTTCCCCTCTAAAAATAAAATAAAACCTTAAAAAAATACTCTTTAAAAAAAAGATGGCTTGTAATGTGGAGAGAACTGAATTAAAAGTGATTTAATGGAATTTATTTGTTAAAATTTTCATTTTTATTTTTTTAAAGATTTTATTTATCATTTCCAGATAGAGGGGCAGGGAGAGAGGCAGAGAGGGAGAGAAACATCAGTGTAAGGTTGCCTTTCACCTGCCTCCAGCTATGGACCTGGCTGGAGACCTGGCTTGCAACCTGGTTATGTGCCCTGGCTGGGAATTGAACCAGTGACCTTTGAGTTCACAGGCTGGCACTTCTCCACTGAGCCACCAGCCAGGGCTAAAAGTGATTTTATTAAAAAAAAAAACAAAAAAAAAAACAAAAGGCACCCTTAATTGTTCTGGTCTGTTGGAGAGAAAATTGGGGGAAAGCAGGTCTCTGGGATTATGTGCTTGTGGCTGTTGGGAAGGGGATAACTGGGAGGGTTCCGGAGTTCTGGCCGTGTGATCGATGCTTCTGGATCCCTCCTTCCTTGCCTCTTTGCTGCTCCTCTAGAAGCATGTGCAGGCATGTACTCAAACTTACCCAACTGGCTGCCTCTCAGGGAGGTGGTATGTAGCATCGTACCCTTGGCACAGGCTCCTTGCTGGCACATGTTTCATGCTGCCCCATGCAGCTCCCTTGTCCTCTGATACTACACACAACATAAGATGTTCCCCATCAGCAGCTCCTGAGTGTGTAAATGTGATTCATGGACAGCAAAGCCAAAGCCTTTTGCACCCTTAAACCCTCCAGTGGTTTTCCTTCACAAGTTTCAGTCATCGTAACCCCAAACCATTGATCAGTTCTTTTATTTTATCTTCTGCTAAGAGGAAGGAATGACATGTTTAATTACTTTAATTTTACCTTAAAATATATAGGTTCAGTGGGAAAATGTCCAAGATTACACATTATTTAGTGATCTGATCAAGATAGATAGATGGGCCCTGGCTGGTGGCTCAGTGGATAGGCGCTGGGACCTGCGAACCCAAAGGTCACTGGTCCGATTCCCAGCCAGGGCACATAACCAGGTTGCAAGTCAGGTCTCCAGCCAGGTCTGTAGCTTGAGACAGGTGAAAGGCAACCATACATTGATGTTTCTCTCCCTGTCTGCCTCCCACCCTGCCCTTCTCTCTAAAAATAATGAATAAAATCTTTAAAAAAAGAAAAAAGACCTTGTTTTTTAAAAAAATAGGGAGATGGGGTAGAGGAATTCTTATTTTTCATGTCCTCTCAATTCATGCCTTTAACAGTTTAGATTAGGCCAATATTTATTGTATTATAGTTGTCAGGCAGGGACTTTACCAAGCATCTGAGAGAGAGAAAAGTGAATACTGATCTTTAATGCTGATTATCAATTGATGGAGATAGACACATACGCAGATCAAAATATCGAAGGTCACCTAGGAAAATGCTACAGTAAAGTTCTTTTGGAAGACAAGAGATAGGAAACATTTTTCTAATTGCACTTATCTGAGAAATTTTCACAAAGCAAGTAACACTGAATTGGGCCTTGAAAGATTTCTCAATTTTTTGTAGAAGGTTCAGAGCATGAAGACTATTATAGCCTGAGGTCGATGCTTGTGTCCAACAGATAAAGGATAGTGATTCGGGGAAACCAGTGCTGGACAGATATGCTTCAGGTAGACTGTAGAGTACCTTGAAGTCCATGGGACGTGGTTGGACTTTTTTCTTGTTGGGAACCTTTGAACAAAACGAGTGACTTGATAGATCTGTACATTTGGACCAGCATTGAACTTTGAGAAATACTAATGCCCAAAACAGCATACTATAGACTTCCTCGTTAAGGAGGCTCTAGTCTGCTCTTGAGTTGTTCTAAATGTCCCTCTTTGTGACTATATTAACAGAGGAGCCATGTTTAGCAGGTCTGCAGGCAGCTTTTCTGTTTGGGAATTTGGGGGAGATACAAACCTCATGGCTCATTTCCTTCCCCAGCTCTGCTACCTCAGGATGCTGATGAGACCCAGGGAGAGCTTTTAAAGGATGAAGAGACCTCTGGAGCCCGGACAGCAGAGTCCCAGGTGGGCTGGAGTTTCCTCTCATTTTTTTTGACATGCTCCTTGGTTTTAAAGGCTGTATCATGCCCTGCCCCCACCCCCCACCTCTTTTTTGGGGTGGGAGGTTATTGAGGCTAACAAATCCATCCTAGGGAGCTCAGAGCACATTGCTCTTGTGCAGAAAATGGGGCCACAGTGGCAGCAATTTATCGGCTCATAGTATAAGTTATACCTTCTTCCATGTAACTCTTGTTTCTAACCAATATCTAGATGTAACGTTGTGCTAATTCCTGTAAAGTAAGCAAAATGAATGATGTAATTCTAGCCTCTAAAAACCAACAGATACCACTTGGGATCTAAGATAAGCCTTATATTTTTTGGAATATTTAATACTGAAAAACAAACTTTGTAAAAGAGGAGAAAGTTCCAATATTTTTAGTGATGTACGCATATCACTAGAACTTCACGAGGTGACCTGTAGAGTATCGGGAGCAGAGGTCAGACTGCAGCCAGAAAAGTGAGAAGAGAAGACCAGTCAGGCCACACAGTGCGCAAGTCAGCCCGGGCAGATGCTACAGGGTGTCGGAAATGGGTATCCTCACTGCCTGGTGGAAGGATAGGTGAGACAGAAGGAAAATTGTTGAATGAAAGGAAAGGGAGACTATTGAAGAGGAGATGTTATTCAAGAACAGACGAGTTTTAACTAAAAATAACTTGGGTTCTGGAATTAGATGGTACAGGATTTGAACTTACTCCTTGGACTTCTCGCTGGTGGTCTGTTGCAATTTTTAGTTGTTTACAATCCTCGTATCCTCACCTAATTCAGATACTGATACTTTCTAGGATTAAAATGTATCCCAGAGTTACTTAGAGAAATATAGAAGAAGTAATAATTAATTAATTAAAGCATTATGTCTACATTCCACTTTTCTAGAATTCCTCACTTTTTAAAAAATATTTTATTTATTATTTTTCAGAGAGAGGGGAATGGAGAGAGACAGAGATGGAGAGAAATATCAATGTATAGTTGCCTTTCCACCTGCCTCCAGCTACGGACTTGGCTGGAGACCTGGCCTGCAACCTGGTTATGTTGCCCTGGCTGGGAATCGAACCAGTGACCTTTGGTTTTGCAGGCTGTGCCACCAGCCAGGGCTCCCTTACTTCTTGATGTTTATCAAAAACTGAAGGGATTTTTACTTCTGGGAAAATATTACATTTAAAAAATATATAGGATAGCTCTGGCTGGTGACACAGTAGATAAGGCACCAGCCTGCGAACCCAAAGGTCACTGGTTCAATTTCCTAGTCAGGGCACATAACCAGGTTGCAAGCCAGGTCTCCAGCCAGGTCTGTAGCTGGAGGCAGGTGAAAGGCAACCATACATTGATGTCTTTCTTCTTTTCTGCCTCTCTCCCTTCCCCTCTCTCTAATAGTAATAAATAATATATATATATATGATATATATACATATATGTATGTGATATATATATATCATATATATGAGAATAATATTAAAATTTCTAATTATTTTGATTTTGTCTATATCTCCCTTTAGTTCTGTTAATTCTGCTTTATTTTGAATTCTGTTATCAGTGCACAAACACAGGAAATTGTTGTCTTTTTGATTAATTGACCCTTATCATTATGAACTGTCTCTTTATGCCTAATAATAGTCCTCCTTGTGTGGACTTACCACTTGTGAAGTCTACCTTGTGTGATTTAATATCGATTCTCTAATGTTCTTTTAGTGATTATTTGCATGTGGTATAACTTCCATTCTTTTACTTTTCACCTATCTTTGTCTTTATATTTTAAGTGTGACTTTCTTAAATATAGCTGCGTCTTCCTTAGTCCATGAATAGTTAACATGATCATTGGTGTGGTGGGATTTAAGTATATACAGGGTGTGCACAATCAGTTGGCAAAATTTTAGTAAAATAACATAACACAAAAGTGTTATATTTTGAAATAAGTATTATTATATGTAAATACATAAACATAGTCATTATTTTTAAATTGTTCAAAAGTCTCCATTTGCTGTAATAATAGACTTAATTTGACTTCAGAATCTTGAACATGCTTTAATTAACTTTTCTTTATCCATGGACATCATAATGTTTTCAATCTTAGCTTTAACAGCCTTTTTATTAGAATGAGTTGTTTATTAACTTCTCTCCCACAAACACTGCATACATAATAGTTTGAAGGATTTGTATCTGGTGAACTAGGCAGCCAGATTTCCTTTGACCAGAATTCAGGAACATTGACAGTGAGAAATTCTTGCACCTTTTTGGCATTATTTGCTGGTGCACCATCTTGTTGGAAGATAAAATGATGTCCACATGTGACTTACTTCATCCATGGTACAACTACTTCTCTCAAAATGTCAATGTAAGCATCCTGGATCTTCATCAATGATCTCCTGGATTCTATGTACAATATGTGGACTTGTGTGATCCTTGAGTATCTTATGTGTTTTCCATGTTGGTGTAGTGACATCAGGATCAGCATCACACACCTTCTTCACGTTGTAAATTGTACATAAAAAGATGTTATTGAAGTCTGCAACTTCCTTAGCACTTCACCCTGCACGCAGTCCAGAAATGATGGTTGCTCTAACATCGTATTCCCTCAACATGATGGTTGCTCTCAGAATTTAATACTTTATATCTGAAACAATGATGTTAAATCATAACCTTAGAAACATAATTTTTCAAAATTAATAAACATGTGAAATAAGGAGATGTGAAGTTATTGCCAATTGATCGTGTGCACCCTGTATTCTTGTTCTTTGTTTGCTGTCTCTCATGTATTCTTTGTTCCTTCTCTCCTGCCTTCTTTTAGATTGAATAGTTTTAGTATTCTATTTTATGTCCCTAATGACTTTTAAGTTATACTTCTTTGGTTTGTTTTTAGCAGTTGCTGTAGTCATTACAATACCCACTTTTAACATAGCACAGTGGCTTTGAATTAATATCATACTGTTTTACATATAATATGGAAGTCTTATACTTCCACTTAGAATTCCCCACTTATTGTGTATTATCATAATACATTTCACTTTACTTATTAGAAACCCCACGATACATTGTTCTTATTTTTGTTTTTAACAGTAAATTGTATCATAAATTAAGAAAATGAAAAAATGAGTCATTCGTATGTGCCCACATATTGATAATTCTGGCACTCTTAATTCCTTTCTTTGGTTCTGAGTTTCTCTCTGACATCATTTTCCTTCAGCCTAAGGAACATCATTTAGCATATCTTGTAGCATGGATATCCTTATGATGAATTCTCATCGTTTTCTTTTGTTGATCTAAACATGTCCTTATATTGTCTTTCTATATGAGCATCTTTTGCTGGATACAGAATTGTAGATACAGAAATTCTTTCTTTTAAGCATGCTAAAGATGTCCCATGATATTTTAGCTTGTATTTTTTGATGAGAAGTCAACTGTTATTCTTTTTTTTTAAATTTTATTGTTGTTGTATTACATCCATCCCCTTTTTGCTCCCCTCTGTCCCCCTCCCCACCCACCCATTCCCCCCAAAGTCAATCCCACCTGTTGTCCATGTCCATGGTTCCTTTATACTAGGTTCTTGTCTAAGCTGCTCCCCTTTCTTGCCTCTGCCTCCCCCCTCCCCCCAACCCTTTTCCCCCTGACCACTGAAGGCCTATTC
>PVIW01010441.1:0-44162 GCA_004026585.1 Noctilio leporinus
CTTTAACAAAAAAAAAAAAAAAAAAAAGTGACTGAATGCACATTTCACTGTAGGTAAAAATTTTAAAAACACAAACATTAAAGTTTGGTTCAGGCTATGTAGGCTGAAATGTTTAGGACTAAAGTGTACTGACTCCTGCAAGTTGCTCTGAAATACATTAAAAAAAAGATAAGATTGATGAATGACTGAATATGTATAAAGCAAATAACAAGTTCACTATTGCAGGATTTAGGTGGTGGATATATGGGTATTCACTGTATAATTCTTTCATGATTTCTGTAGTTGAAAATCCAAGAACAGATTTTTCCAAATACATTTCTTCCCACACTTCTTCAAATACTCTCTGTAAACAAATCAGATTTCCCCAAATCTCAGGAACAGAGTATCCCCAGTGGTTTTAAATTTTCATTCCTTCCACATCTTTATTCCATAAAAGATCCAAAGGAGCTGTCAGCCTTGCATTATAGTGATGACTTTTAGGGTTGCAGGAGACTTATACCTAAGAGTCCCACACTTTCTATATCCATTATCAACTTTTGAAATCCCTTAGACATTAAGGAATTTTAGGCTGGACTTTTTCTTTTGACCCGAGGACATATTTTTTTCCTCATTGCAAAAACATCAATGCAAGAGACACATTAAGTGACCCCCATACGCATTCAGAATGAAGATTGCATGCGTCCAGAATGGGGACTGAGCCTGAGTCCTAGATATGTGCCCTGACCAGGAGTCGAGCCTGCAACCTTTCAGTCAAGGGAAGATGCTCCAATTAAGTGAGCCACACCAGCCAGAGCTAGTTAGGAATTTCTAATGTGGTCTATACCTCCTTCTTTTCTAGATACACCACACTTATTCATTGGTATTCTCTCCCCAAAAGTAGATTTACAGATGTTCATATGGAAAATACAAAAATTAATAATACAAGAAGAAACCCCATTCTTCACGTGCTCACAGCTGCAAACCTACTTTTGCCCCACCCTGTATGTTGCACTATAATGTACCCAGTCGGCAGAGAAGAAAGGTGACGTCTCCCTACCTATGATGTGCCGCAAGGGAAAAGCTGGTGGATCTGCAAAAGAAAAATTGGGAAAACCTTGTACGAAGCAGGGCGTACCTCCTGTTCCGCCTGATACAGCTTGACAGTGATGTTCCTTTGGAAAGCCGCGTCGCTGGCGTCGTGAAACACCCCGAGACTGGTGATAACGATTGGGTAGAGGACTCGGAAGCTCACGCTGACGACTCGGGCCTCTGAGAGCCCCGGTGAAGCGTCCTCAGAAAAACTGAATGCCTCAATTTCCTGATTCAAAACTAAGAACACAACAAATAAGAAAGGCCTTTTATATAATCAAACAATATAAGGTAATGAGGTCAACTTGACAGTGAAATCTAGATTATTTATGTGTTATGTAATTCTTTGACAAATGGCTATCACTTTTTAAAATACTTCAGAAATATGGCTGCTTTTAGGAAAAAGAACCTTATTCTGAAATTTAAGAACAAAGTTTTTAGCCACATCTAAATAAAATATTTATTAATCAGAGCTATTTTGTGTGCATGTGTACATATGAAGTCTGTCCCAAAAGTATCAGCCATGCAAACTATTTTGATTGCTGTTGGCTTGATATTTTTGGGACAGATCTTGTATGTATATATAAACATCGCAGGGATATATTAAATTCAAAGGCATCTACTAGGAAAGGATGGATAAATAGAAACATTAAAAACAGTATTGATTAGTCATAAATAATGAATAAATTTAGTGTTACTCTACAAAATCCCCAAACCCCACTTCTTGGGCAATTTTAAATATCTGTGACATTAGGCAATTATCACAGACAAAAATATAACTGAAATAAGTTCAAATAACACTGAAAACCTCTTGCCATACAATACTGATGAGACAGAAGCACATCAAGCAGTGCGCATTATTTACAAATGTATTAGTCAAGTGATATATTCAGTATTAATAAGGATTTCATTTTCACATTTTCATATAAATAAAAAGTTTCCTTCCCACACCCCAGTGGATCATTTGAATCCCTACCTTAGAATTGCTAGAATGCTATTTTACACTTAGTAGATGCTCAATAAAATGTGAGCAGAACTGATAGCTCCTGCCCAGATACACACATGAGCAGGAGGGAAAAGAGAAGATGATCTCAGAATTTGTCCAGGGCTGGGCAAACATTGGCCAGAGAATTTAAGACTCCAAATACACAGAACAAACATTTTTCTCTTTAATCCTTTCAATATCACGGGGTTATATATGTCCCAAAAGATATTTGAAAAATACTGTACAAAATCACACTGCTTTATAATACAATGGGATGGGATTAGTTAGTAGTTGTGGACATTTTATAATTAATTTTACACAATTACCTTGATTAGCCATAAGTCATATTGAAAGGGGTAATACTGTCAGCAAGTAAAATATATCCCAAGTTGAAGCACATCTATTACAGGCAACAGGTTAAACACATTAAAACATAAATACCTATTTTCTATCTAAAACAATGTACCTTAAAATTCAAGCTATCTGGACATAGAAAACCCTGTGCTTTGACAATACTATTATTAAAATCTTCCACAATCCAGAGTATCATGATTAATGTTCAAAATGACCCCAAGGTACTAAAACAAAGCTAAGTGCCATCACTGAATCATCAAAATGATGTTAGATATTACATACATGAAAATGTTCCATTAAAGGAAAGAAACCTCCACTCCTTTACTGTTAAAAAATAACAGCACTTTAATAAAAGTGATTAATTTGAAGATGAGGTTTTCTAAAATCTGGTTTTCTTTCTTAAAAAATTTTTTTCCCCATATTTAGTTTTACTTCAAAGGACTAGGATCAGTTTGTTTTGGGGCCTTTCTGCTAAAAATTTATCTCATTTAAGAGGTAGCTAGGACCTTTACCATATGTATGACTTCATATACTGTAATTTCATTTTAGACAGGGATAAATTTCTGCATCAGCTAAAAGCCGGGAATTTCATCTAGCCCCAAAAAGGTTTTGTTTAGAATGCCAGAATGGCAAGTTGCTTGCCTTTTCTGTACAGAGAACATCCACAACCCGACCATCTTTAAGATCTCCGTTCACAGGAACCACAACACGGGAGAACGCAGTGCGGGGAGTTTGGAGGGAGAGGCGGAGAGGAACTTGGTGCTGGCTTTTGGTCACGGCCTTCTCACACCCCCGCCCTTCAGAGATGTCATCAAGCCCTATTTATAGACAAGGCCTCTTCCTGCCTCCACCGGTTTCCCAAAGAACATCGCCTGGAATTACCTACCACTCACACTTGGGTCTAGAGCCATTGGACCGTCTGTCTCTGGAAAAGAGGTGCTGTTAGGGGCTCCTGGTAGAGCACCTCTTTCTGACATCACTGCCTACAGCGGCTGGAGCTGCTCGGAGAGCAGTTGGTTTTGGATGATTATATGTGGTTTCTATTTTTATTCTTTTGGATCACCATTCTCCCTACCCCTTCTTGCCTCCCTCTCTCCTAAACGTGTACATTAACTACACAGAGGCTGTTATAAACTTGCATGTATGTAGTTTTCAGACCAAACAGCTTGAGGAGATGGGGAACCATTTAAAACTGGGGCTCCCACTCGCCTTGGATTTGTAGGGGATGGGGGAGAGAAATAGTTAAAATGTTTACAAAACTTTAAGGGCCCTCGGAACTTCTGCCAGTGTGGCGGAAAATAAAAAAGAACTTAAAAAAAATAATAGCCCTTTAATAAAAGTGGTTAATTTAAAGGTGAGGGTTTCTAAACGCTGGTTTGGTTTGGATTTCAAAAATGATTTGTTCTAGGCTACTATTATATCACCAGTGATACAACACTTCGTTAGGTTCAGCGATCCTTTTGGGGTTCCAGTAAAATTTCAAGGAGGCTCTCCCCGGAGAAGCATGATTACACACAAAATTTTGCTTACAAAGTTATCTATATTCAGACACCCTATATAAGAAACCTCTAAAAATAAATAAATAAAAGAAACCTCTGCTGTACAATACAGACCTGAAAAGATGGTCCAATTTATTTAACAAGCTGAATTAAGCCCAACTTTATAAAAAAGCATGTTCTTTATAATTAACAGTATTTAAGCACCTAAAATCTAGGAACTATCCTAAATACAGAGTGGGGCAAAAGTGGGTTTACAGTTGGTTGTGTGGAAAATAATGTGATATTTTTAAATTGATTTTAGAGAAAGAAATGGACAGGGAAAGAAATGATATGGGGAGGGAGAGGAAGATGTGAAAAGAAAAAGAGAGAGAGAGAGAGAGAGAGATATTGAAATTGACCTGTTGTTCCACTTATTTATGCATTCAATGGTTGATTTTTTTTTATGTGCCCTAACCAGGATCAAACCTACAACCTTGGCTTAGCTTATTGGGACAATGCTCTAACTGAGCTACCAGGCCAGGGTGACAATAATTAATAGATAAAACAAGAATAAACTCTGTGTTTCATGGACTTACAACTATAAACCGACTTTTGTCCCACCTTGCAATTTACATGCATCAAATTTATTTCATCCTTGCATGAATCCCTGAGGTAGGCACTTTTATCTTCAGTGTATAGATGATAAAACGGAGGCACAGAGTAGGTAGAGAACTGATGCAAGGTCCCACAGCAGGAAAATGACAGAGCCTAGATTTAAGGCATAAGTCTGACTCCAGACCCCACCACCTAGAAATGTGTGGTATATATAACTAATACACAGGTCGCATAAATCTTACCAGAAGCCATAATCAACATGTTTAAGATTTGGAAAGGTTTAATCTTACTTAGAACCACACCTGAAATAATAGGAAATGCTAATAAACCAAGCGGTGGTTACAGAGTTACCGACTTCCTAAAATTGGTTCCCTGGTAACAGAGAGGACCCAATTAGGACCACCTTTCTTCATCCCCATCAGAATGCATAGAAGTTTTTCATTGTAAGAAATAAAAAGGTACTAGTTGTGTTTTTTTTTACTCCTTGTTTCCTTTGTAGAAGCTTAGTCGGTAATTCCAAGAGAAAGTACAGATTCACAACATCTGTTTCGAGGCTACTCCAAATCAACAGGCTGGTGGAATCGGCCATTTTCCAGAAGTTCAAAATCCAGTAATTGAGGATTTATCTCTCGGTCAAGGTGTCAAAAAACATGAAAGATAAATTTTGATGAAAGCTCCATTTTCATCTGCTAAAAACAGACACGAGACTGTTCGCTTCAGCGACCCGCGGAGGGGAGCTCACCTGGGTTCGTGATGTTGAGCAGTCTGCAGGAATACGGGTCCTCCCGGTCCTCCACGGGCACGTCACAGCCCCGCGCCCCGATGATGAACTTCACGAGCACACTGAGAGAGGGGGGCGTTAAAGTCGGTTACTGATCTCTACCGGGCACGCGCACACTTCCTCACACCCATTTACTTTGAGACGCGGTATTTACTAGGATTAATGCTAACTTGACTCTTCTAGTCTAGCAAAAAGAGGAACAAGCAAATTCAAAGTTGCTAACCACCAGGTGACTTATACGTGAGACCTCACCGCATCCTGCACACGGTAAAGCCAGAGTGAACTCATTTGGCCTGGTGACCAGCAAAAGCTCCCTCCACTAAAAAGCAAACTACAGCCAACTGCTCACGCCTGCAGCTAAAGAGCGGTCTCTACCTGCAGTCTTCTCTACTTGCGTTCTTCTACTTCAGAAGGTGTTCCTTTTGCTCAACGCTAGTCTTTCTCCCCAAGAGGTTATCCTCCTCTCTCCTGGACCTGGCCTCTCTGGTTCCCTGGAACTTATGTTATGCCTCCTTCCCTGTACGTTATAAAAGTGATTAAGTCCTGATATCAAATTCTACTTACCTACTGTCCTTCCTTGTCCATACCCATTCCTTTATAGTGAAATTCTATACAGGAACTAAAACTGCAGCCTCTCCTTTCTCATTTCCTACTCGTTTTATAAAACAGAAATTTTATCTTCAATATCCACGTCTTCCACTGATCTGCTACTAAACCAGCAGACCCTGACTCAACAGCACTCAGCCTCCTGAGATGACTTCCCTTCTTTATGGGGCCCTGCTCGGCTGGTACCATGGGCTCTTCTTCCCCAGCTGGTCTAGTAAGAGTGGACAGGACCTCAGGGCTTTGCCCTTGAATCTCTTTTCACTTGTTCTGTTTGGACAAGTGAACTAGCCTGGGAATCATTCCTGAGTTAGCACCTCTCCTTTGGGCCCACCTCCTAAATAAAAGATCCATCAGTTCATTGGACATCTTCACCTAAATGGTCCACAGAGAGCTGTGTGCTGGTGCCTGTCCCTACTGGCTTGTGAGAGCAACCTGCTGAATTTTCAGAAATTCCGTGAGCCAGTTATTCATTTATTTATTTTGAGTTGGTTATTAAGCACAACCTTTAATAAAAATTAAATTGCATAGACCTAAATATATTATTTTTAAAACAAAGGAAGTGAATACGCAAATCAATCATGTCTCAATTATTTCACTATTATCTCTGCTCTTCGGGTTATTTATATCCATTAGATCTGTATGGTGGAAATATAATGGCATGCCACTGAGAATCTTCCCAAACTCCGCTCAGAGATATCACATTAGATATGTGACACTGGCCTTGGTGGGAACACTTACACCAGGGAAACTGACAAATGCAGCCAAGATGGCTTTGATTTATTGTTCTGTTGACTGCCTAGACTTAAAGTGATAGAGAAAATGTCAGTAATGCAGATTAAACTTAAAACGTGATGTGACTGTAGCCATTGTGTCGTGAAGAGAATTGAGGAAATACTCTGCTGATTCAGTAGAAAAGTCACTCACTTGATTGACAAGTAAAAGTGTCACTTTAGTCTTACTCTGGAACTGACCGGAAACGTTTAGATCAGAACTACACTCTTGTCAACTGCAACCATGAAGTCGGTTACAGATACAAAAGCCTAGAATGAAAGCATTCTATGAGAATCACTTGGCCACATGGACTTTACAACAAAGAGCACAGGTGGGTCAGTTATGTGCCGCACATCCTTCAGGTGAACAAAGCTTCTAACAAGCAGCACATACATGTAAACACACTTCTCTCCTGAGGGCCAGGAGGTAAATGTCTTCTAGCACACCACTGTCTGTACGTACCTCAAACTCAACACAGCCATAACTGAGATTCTTCCCACAAACCTGCTCCCCTCATCTAGCTCTTTTTGTCTTGATCGGTGATTTCACTATTTCCAAGTTAGAAAGCTAGCCACTATCCCAGACTCCTCTTCCTCTTTCCACACCCAATCATCTTATTTTCTCATAAGGTCGCCCCACCACTCAGTCCAGCCACTGAGCAGTCATGATCTGATCACACCCACCTTAGTTATACCCCTTCCTCCTTCCCCTATCTCTGCCTCTCTGCCCTGCCTTCTTTCCCTAGCCTCTGCCTCACACTCATTCACAAACACCCTCACCCGTTCCCCATCATCCCTGTGCTCCAATTACACAGAACTGTTCGGAGTTTCCCAAACTCTTCGGACTATTTTATACCTATTTATGTCACAACACATATAACATTTAGTTACACTTTACGTCTATTACCTTCTAAACTTCAAGCCCCCATAAAGGCTCAGACTATATTGTATCTATCTTCGTATTCTACCACACATCGTATATACTACCTTGGTCCAGATTCGTGCATTTGACAACTTAATGGTTTTATGACAAAGGGTTTCAATTAAATAAAGTCCTTGAAATATATGTGCAGCCTGGCTCCTTCAATGAAATCTGAACTTTCAAAGCAAACCATTAACCACAGCAATGCAACCATTTTTACTAAGGGCCAGTTAAGGCAGAACACCTTTCATAAAAAAAACCCCAGCATTTAGAAATGACTAAATTTGCTAATTAAATTATTGCAGGTATATACAAAATGTGTTTTCTAAAGCCATCTTAAATACTCTTACTAGAGCCACACTCTGCCCTGGAAAGTTGTTTTTGGCTAGTATCTATTTTTATACAGATAGCTCATCATTTTAATAAAACAAATCACCAAACTTTCTAAATTTAAAGCAAGAATGCTCTGATGGCAAATGAGTTACTGGTGAGTACCTGACTGTTAACTGTATTCACTACATTTAGTTCTGAGTCATTTCCTCAACAGTTGTCACGGACTTTCTCCGTGCCACGTTAGGCTCTAAGGACTGGGAATGGATCAAAGGAAAAAGCTGAAGCCCCTGAGCTCAAGAGTTACAGTCTAGTGGGGAAAGGCATTTATAACTATTCGACTAAATGTAACAGGCCTGGGGAACTATTTAAAAGGGGGTGTCTGGTAAGATGACATCTAAGCAGAGACCCGAAGACAGAGAGCCACAGCCCAGCAGTGGAAGAGTGGCGTAGGCAGGGGGACCAGCAAATGCCAAGGCCTGGATGCGGCAGCACATGCGCTGTACTGAAGCACAGCAAGGTGGCCAGTGAAGGGGAAGTAGATGCAGGTAAGGTCACGACCACAATAAAGACTTGATCCAGGCATGGTGGCGCATGCCTGTAGTCCCAGCTATTCGGGATGCTGAGGCAGGAGGATCGCTGGGGTCCAGGAGTTCTGGGCTATAGTGGGCTATGCCAATCAGGTATCTGCACTAAGTTTGACATCAATGTGGTGACCCTCTGGGAGTGGGGGCCCACCAGGTTGCCTAAGAAGGGTGAACTGGCCCAGTCAGAAATGGAGCAGGTCAAGGCTTGCTATTTCACTCCCAGCAAGAAAAGCAGGTAACAGAGGGGTGTAGGTAGAAAACTGACATGATGTTTTGAAAGATCATTCTGGCTGCTATATGGAACATAAAATAGGGAATAAAGGTAGAAGCAGAAAATTTAGATAAGGAGGCCTCTGTGATAATCCAGGTGAGTTCACAAATAAGCCTCAGCCAGGACACTGGTTCTAACCACAGTAGTAAGTGTGTTGAAGGGCACCAAGGAGATGTGCTGATGGACTGGACTCGGCATGGGAGAGAAAGAATCAGGATAACATTGTGTTGTCCAGTTTTTAACTTCCTACTTCCCTGATGCCTTAACACCTCTCACAAATGAGCTGTGAGCATCCCACCTGGGTGGTCAGTGTGATCAGGCTGGTCCCTGCCACAGGCTCCCCTTCCTGCCCTCCCCTGACTGAGACAGTGCCAGTCAAACTCAACAGTAAGATTCCCTTGCTCCCTCTGCTTCTACAGCGGAACCCTGAACAATGCAGGGTTAGGATCAGTGATCCCAGGGCAGTCAAAAATCGTATGTAACTTTGGACTCCCATCAAACTCAACTACTAATAGCCTACTATTGATGGGCAGCCTCACCAATAACAGTTTTAACACATATGTTGTATGTTACATGTCTTATACACAGGATTCTTACAATAAATGCCACTAGAGAAAAGGTTATTAAAAAAATCATAAGGAAAATACATTTATTGAATTCATTGAAAAAATTCATGCATGAGTAGAACATCATGGTTCAGTTCCCTGCAGTTCAAGAGTCAATTGTATACTCTACCACGAACCCCAATAAAGGCACCTGCCCACACGTCCTCACTCGTTGGCTCATACATGTTGGGCTGAACCTACCCCCTGGACACTTCTCTCCCATGGCCCCCTGCATGGTGTGCTGTGCCTCCCTCTCTAGGACCCACGTATGATAAGTCTGTCAATTTTGCATGCCTCTCCCAATGTAATTTCAGTGGACATGTTGCAATGATCCTTAAAGACCATCCCCCCGAAGAGGGACTTACTTCCCCATTGACAACACAAACAGCAAGGTTTTTGGTTGAGCAACTGGAAGAATGGAGCCATTATTCTCTGAGACAGGGAAGATATAGGAAGAGCAGGTTTTGGAGGTGGTTCTGACAGTGGTGGAGATTCTGAGGCCTTTCATTTGCTGGGTAATAGGCTCTATTATCATTGTGATCGTGAACCAAAAAAACCTGTCTGGAAAAGGAATGAAACCTGCTATCAATAAGATAGGAAAGCTATATAAACGTTCCGTGCTGGTGACAAGAAAATTCACAACTGCAGTTCATTTGTATAGCTACTCAATCTCCGGTGTGGCAGTTTAATGCAATCCTGAGAGGGCCCTTCTCTGCTGATTCCCAGAAGTGCAGCCTTCTACACTTCTCTCCCACTAGCCCTCACCACATAACCTTCAGGGGCTGGTCTCCCTGGGAATGCAAGGCCTTTGGCTTCTAACCAGTCACCAAGCTAGCTGATGTCCACCTGAGATGTGCTCCCAAGTTCTGCCCTGGAAGGGTGGTCAGGAAGAAGAGTGTGGTGGGTTACACACACTGCAGATCACCCAACTAACCAGTACTACAGAGCTGAAAACATTAAGTGTATTGCTGTGAAGTGAGTGAAAGGTCTATTTCGATACAAATATGTCCAGGCAGAGAAAATTATTCTGGAATAGAATCTTTTAAGAATTGCTATTATAAATAAAGCAAAGCCAAAACAAAACACCCAAACTAGGGGTCTATAAATAGTAGGTATGGTAACCAATGATTATAGTCTCTCCCAACTATCTTTTGGCTTAAAACTCTGCTTCGATTTGCTCTGGGACTCTACTATTTAGAGGAAAAACAAATAAAAATAGCCATGTCTCCAGAAAAAGAGGCTACATGTCTGAGTATTTGAGGTTTTATAAAACAAATTCTCTCTCTTTTCTTTTTAAACAGAACTTTTATTCAGTAAATCAGGCAAGGTGCCCATTCAGAAAACCTACCGTTGACTTAATGTGGGATGTTGTAGCAAATGTTTCAGCCAAGTGTTTCTTATCACATTTCGAAGTTCATGATTATTGCGGGCTGACAACACACCAACTACCACATCATAGTGACTGGACTTCCATGGAGGAAGCAGGGCCAATTGATCTAGAAGGAAGGAACAATAAATTAGAAATGTCATCTCTTGAATACTAAGTTCAACATATAACATGAAATGCTTACTAAACAATACATGTTCATGTTTGTATAAAATAAACACAAAAAGAAATCTTCCACACATATGTATGTACTCATACTCACGTAAGTATGTAAATGTGTCAAAACCAACAAGACATTTACAAGAAGAATCAATTTGGAAAGGTACTGTGACATAACCTACAGAGTAGTGGGCAGTAAAAGGTCATAGTCAGAATCCTGGCTCTTTTATGTTACCTATGAAAGTTATTTAACATCTTGAAGCTCAGTTTCCTTAAATATGAATGGGCATAACAATACTTCTCATGGAGTTGTAAGTTAAATGAAGTAATGTGTATAAAGGTCGTAGTTTGGTACCACGGAAACAGTAGGCATTCAATGACAACTAACAACAACAATGTGCTTTCAAAGGTGAAGTCCTACCTTCTATTAGTTACGAGGTTTAGAAGATGAAGCTGAAAGACTCCCACACTGGTAAGTACCAGAACCCTTATTAATGCCAATAAGTTCTACAGCCAGCAAAACTTTTATCAATTACTAAATACTCTAAGGAATGAAGGATGGGAAGTAACATTTTTAATAAAAAGAAAATCAAGTGACAAGTGAATGGCTCATTTTTTACTGTCATAAAGTCTAATGGGCAGAATTATATTTTAAAAAATAATGTCCTTAGAAGACGACACAAGGGAAAGATACGTTGTCCCTTTTTTTGGTCACCAGTTTCAAAGCTTGAGAGCTACAATCTTGTAAATAGCACCAATGAGGGCTATATTGCAGTTCTTATTCTCCAATGGTGGGAACTGATCCAAAAAGTTTCCAGAAATAAATTACTGAAGGCCAGAGATCTATATTACATTAAATGCAATGTTTTTTCTAGGCCACAGGATGTAGGTATTCAGTCAAAAGACAACAAAGACGTGACATTTTTTCCAAAGGACTAATTAAAATAGAAAATTTGGGGATAGATTCTTCCCGTAGGATAATTTAAGGGCATCACATTGTAACACAATTATAGGAATACAGGGATTTTTTTGTGTAAGTACCCTATTTTCCACAATAAGTATGTTTCTGAAAAAGGTCCTTCAATTCTCAGTGGGTTAGAGATACCTGTTATCTCATCCTACTATGAATCTTGCCTCAAAACAAGTTCTAAAAAGACACAATTTACTTTTAATGTCAACCAAAATGTTCATGAGTTAAGTTCGCTTCTTAACAGGCTGTATTTACTGAACACCTACTACACACTGAGTACCATGTACAGAGTGTGACTTGAACGCTTTACATGTGGAATATCATTTAAGGCGCACAATCCTATGAGATTAGGCTCCTTGTTAAACACATGATGAAACAGACACAGAATTCAGTAACTTCCCCTTAGTCAAACAGCTGGGCTAAGATTTCATCCTGGCCATCTAACTGCATTCTTCATCACTATTTTATTCCATGGCAATAAAGCTTAATATAGCTAATCTGAGTCTAAATTCTGCTCATTCACCATAACACCGGTTAAAGTGGTGAATTAGTGATAAGTGAATCACTGACAATGCTGGTCAGCACTTTATATTTTTTTTAATTAATGGCCCAGGAACATTTTTTCTCAGATAGAACTACACAATAAAAATTGTACCTACTGCTCTAAGTGAGGGTGAATTTGAAGAATAATTTAAATGCTTATGTAATAGTTGTAATACTATCCCACCCCACCCTCTACTTTCTCACAGAGAAATATTAAGTAAATTTCCCTGACAGAAGTGAGGCAAATGTTGTAACCAGACATATTCAACACTTGATGCTATATATAGTCAATATGCTGCATAGAAAGTACTGGTATGGGCCCTGGCTGGTGGCTCAGTGGACTGGCATCAGCCTGCGAACCCAAAGGTTGCCTAGTCCAATTCCCCGGTCAGGGCACATAACCAGGTTGCAAGCCAGGTCTCCAGCTGGGTCCCTGGCTGGAGTTTAGAGTTTTCTAAAAATAAATCAGTAACTAAACATGGAGATAACCACGTGGCATGAGAAAATCCCATGGATTATGGCTGTAAACTACCTTCTGATCCCACTCCTGCCTGTCAACCTTGTCTAAGCTGCTTCTGTTGAACTGTTTTACTTTACGTGCTTTTCTCTCTTTCTCACAGAAAAGATGTACCTGGTAGATCTGGGCCTATTAGATAAGAGAACTTCTATTTGCAGATACACTAAAAAGTAGTTTTCTAAAGATGCAACAAAAAAAATTGTACAAAGTTGTGGATACAAAATCATTTTTATATACTGGCAAAAATCTGTTCTATTCCTATGTAGTAACAAACTGTCAGAAAAAAAAAAAACAATCTTATTTACAAAGTTATATCAATAAAATGAATATACCTAGAAATGAATTTAACAGAGAAGTGAAAGACCTATACAATGAAAACTGTAAGACGTTGTTGAAAGAAATGATGACACACATAAAGGTAAAATATACTGTGCTCATGGGTTGTAGGAAATAGTTAAAATGTCTACACTGCCCAGAATAATCTACAAATTTAACACAATTTCTACCAAATTCCAAAGAGAGAAACATCAATGTATGGCTGCTTCTTGCATGCCAGGGGACCTGTCCACAAGCCAGGCATGCGCCCTGATGGGAACTGAACCGGCAACCCTTTGGTTTGCAAGTCAGCACTCAATCCACTGAGCCACACCAGCCAGGGATCCAATGGCAACTTTTACAGAAATGTCACCAACCATCATAAAATTTGAACCACAAAATTGTCAAAGCAATTTTGAGAAAGAAAACAAAAGCTGGAGGCGTTACACTTCTGATTTTAAACTATTACAAAGTCATAGTAATTGATTTGTGAGTATTACACCATCCTTGCATCCCTGGGATGAATCGTATTTGATCATGGTGTATGATCTTTTTAATGCACTGCTGGATCTGATTTGCCAATATTTTGTTGAGGATTTTAGCATCTATTTTCATCAGAGATATTGGCCTGTAGTTTCCTTTCTTTGTTGTGTTATTGATCTGGTTTGGGGATAAGAATAATACTGGCCTCATAGGAAGAGTTTGAGAGTCTCTATTTTTAAGTAGGTTGAGAAGGATAGGTGTTAGTTCTTCCCTAAATGTTTGCGAAAATTTGCCTAGGTAGCCATTGAGTCCATGGCTTTTGTGGGCCGTGAGTTTTCTGATTACTGCTTCAATTTCACTAGTTGTTATCAGTCTATTCAGGTTTTCTGCATCTTGATTCAGTTTTGAAATATTATGTTTCCAGAAATTTGTCCATTTCACCTAGATTGGTTGTTTGTAGTAATTTCTTATAATCCTTTGTATTTCCATGGTATTGCTTGTGATTTCTCCTCTTTCCTTTCTGATTTTATCTATTTAGGTCTTTTCTTTTTCCTGATGAGTGTGGATAAAAGCTTATTGATTTTGTTTATCTTTTCAAAGAACCAGTTACTGGATTTATTGATCCTTTGAATTGTTCTTTTAGCCTGTCACTTAATTCTGCTCTGATCTTATTTCCTTCCTTCTACTTGCTCTGGGCTTTGTTGTTCTTACTGTTCCTCTAGTTCTTGTCACTGTAGGGTTATGTTGTTGAGATTCTTCTCCCCTTTTTAGGTAGGCCTGTATTGCTATGAACTTTCCTCTCAGGACTGCCTTCACTGTATCCCATAGGTTTGGGGCTGTTGTGTGTTCATTTTCATTGTTTCCAGAAACTTCTTGATTTCTTTTTTGATCTCATTGTTCATTACTTAATAGCATGTTATTCAGACTCCATGAATTTGAATGTTTTGGTTTTTTCTTTGAGGCTGGTTTCTAGTTTCAAGCTATTGCAATCTAAGATGCTTGATATGATTTCAATTTTCTTGAATTTGAGGTTTTGTGTTCTTCCATGTGGTCTATCTTTGAGAATGTTACATATGCATTTGAAAAGAATGGGTATTTTGCTTCTTTGGGGTGAAAAGTTCTGTATATATCAGTTAAGTCCATTTAGTCTAGGACGTTGTTCAATGCCACAATATCCTTGCTATTTCTTTGCTTGGAAGATCTGTCCATTGTTGACAATGAGGGGTGTTAAAATCCCCTACTATGAGTGTTGCTGTTGGTATCCCTCTTGAAGTCCTCCAAGATTTTCTTTACGTATTTGAATGCTCCTGTGTTGGATACATATGTTTACAAGAGTTATGTCTTCTTGATGGATTGTTCCCTTATGTATTGTGAAATGTCTTTATCTTTTATCATCTTTGGTGCAAAATCTATTTTGTCTGATACAAGTATTGTTATCCCAGTTTTTTTTCCATGTCCGTTTGCTTGAAATATTTTTTTCCATCCCTTCACTTTCAGTCTGTGTCAATCTTTTGTTCTGAGGTGGGTCTCTTGTAGACAGCATATACGTGGGTCATCTTTTCTTACTCCTTCAGCTACCCTATGTCTTTTGATTGGTGCATTTAATCAATTTACATTTAAGGTTATTATTGATAGGTACTTATTCATTGTCACTTTCCCCCTTTGTACCTATGTTCCTGTTTCTTCATCTTCATAAAGCAGACCCTTTAGCATCTCTTGCAATGCTGGTTTGATGGAGATGTATTATTTTAGACTTCCTTTTTTTGTCTGGGAAACTCCTTTTTTCACCTTCCATTTTGAATGAGAGCCTTGCTGGGTAGAGTTGTCTTGGTTGTAGGCCTTTGTTTTTCATTGCTTGGAATAATTTTTGCTATTCCCTTCTGGCTTGTAGTGTTTCTGTTAAGAAATCAGCTGATAACCTTATTGAAGCTCTCTTGTATGTTATTAGTGGTTTCTCGCTTGCTGTTTTTAGGATTCTCTATGAAATCTGCCATTTTAATTATGATGTGCATTGGAGTGGCCCTGTTTGGGTTCATCTTGACTGGGAACCTCTGTGCTTTCTGAACTTGTGTGGCTTTTTCTCTCATCAAGTTAGGGAAGTGTTTTGTTATTACTTTTACAAACAGGTTTTCTATCCCTTGCTCTACCTTTTCTCCTTCTAGTATCCCTATGATATGGATATTATATTTCATGTCATGCTGCAGCTCTCTTAAAACCTCTCCATTCTGCCCTGGCTGGTGGCTCAGTGGATAGGTGCCAGTCTGCAAACCCAAAGGTCACTGGGTCAATTCCCAGCCAGAGCACGTAACCAGGTTGCAAGCCAGGTCTTCAACCAGGTCCTTAGCCGGAGGCAAGTGAAAAGCAACCATACATTGATGTTTTTCTCCCTTTCCACCTCTCTCCCTCCCCCTCTCTCTGAAAATAATCAATTAAAAAATCTTTTTAAAAAATCCTTAAAAAAATTTAAACAAACAAAAAAACCCCTCTCCATTCATTTTCAGTCCTTTTCTGTTTTATTGCACTGTCTGGGATTTTTTTCTACACTGTCCTTCAGCTCGCTGATCCAATCCTCTGCTTCCTATAGCCTGCTTTTGATTCTTCTACTGTGTTCAATTCAGAAGCTGTATTCTTC
Organism: Noctilio leporinus; assembly: GCA_004026585.1. Classification (NCBI taxonomy): domain Eukaryota; kingdom Metazoa; phylum Chordata; class Mammalia; order Chiroptera; family Noctilionidae; genus Noctilio; species Noctilio leporinus. Next base: position 16,379 of record PVIW01010441.1, read on the forward strand.
CTTTCCTCCTGGCTCTTATTGATAGTTTCGATGCACCCCCTCCCCTTAAGATTTTATTTATTATTTTTCAGAGAGAGGAAGGCGAGAGGGAGAGAGGCAGAGAGGGAGAAAGACATCAATGTATGGTTGCCTTTTACCTCCAGCTACAAACCTGGCTTGCAACCTGGTTATGTGCCCCAGCAGGGGAATTGAACCAGCGACCTTTGGGTTTGCAGGCCGGTGCCTTATCCACTGTGCCACCAGCCAGGGCTTCTATGTCCTTTTTAATGCTGGTGTAGTTCTCAGTAAGTTCCTTATAGCTTCCCTGAAGGTCTTCATAGTTCCCCAGGTGTTTTGTAGCTTTCTTTGAGCTCAATGAGCTCATTTGGCCTCTCTGTCATCATTATTTTGAATTCCATGTCTGATGGTTTGCTTGCCTCTATTTCATTTAGCACTCTTTCTGGAGATTCCTCCTTTTCTTTTGATGGGGATTGTTTCTTTGTCTCCCCATTTTAGGTGCCTCTTCTTGTTTGTTTCTGCTTCTTAGCTTGGTCTGTTTTAACATCCTGTCTTTGTGGTGTGACCTTCTGAGGTAAGAGATCTGTCGGATTCAGTGGTGCAATCTCTTTGATCTCCTGACCTTGATGCTCTTGGGATGCCCTTTATGCTATGTATTTGGGCTGTCTGGTTGTACTTGGATTTTGGTGGTTGTGTTGCTCTTTGGTGGATCCTTCCCTCTGGCTAGCTGACTGTCACTCTGCCCACCAAGTCCTGAGGCCAGCTTTTACCAGCACAATCCTGGGCACAGGTCAGCAAAAGTCCCAAGACCCTCTGAGATCCACCTTCTCCTGCTAGCTGCCTGTAAGGTTCAGTCACTACTAGCCTCTGGCTGTACTCCTCAGCATGGCATAAGCGTGCAGGTTAGGTCAAGGAGGAATCCCAAGGGGGACACTATTGCAGTCCTTCCAGACTGATGCCCCAAGGGAAGCGTGCCACCAAAGAAAGACGATGTCTGTGGTATGGGGGAACGGCTTAGCCTAGGATCCTGGTAGCTGTCTTTCACCTCTCTCCCCAGAGCCACAAACTTGACTTCCTCATGTAGCTTTAGTCTGCTCCAACCTTTCTCCACCAGAGCCCAGGGCAAGTGGCTGCAAACAAATTCTGTGAGTTGGTCCTTTAAGAGGGTACCCATGTCTCAAGCAGACTCCCGTTTCTCCCTGGTAGACAGAAACCTCACTGCTTTTCACAGCCAGATTTCATGTGGGCCAGGGAGCCTGGCTTGGTGTTTTGACCCTATTGAATCTTAGGGAGAGCCCTCCACAGCTGAGCTGTCCTTCTGGAACCTCAGCGGCCCTCCCCAGGTACACAGCCAGCACCTTTTGCACCTCCACCATTCCTACCAGTCTCAATGCAGCTTCTTCTATAAATCCTTGCTTGTAAGTCTTCTCTTCAGTTAGTCTTCAGTTGCTTATTCAGGATGATTGTTCTATAATTTAGTAGTAATTCCAGTGTGGTTCAGGGAGGAGGTGAGGGTAGTTGCCACCTACTCTGCCACCACCTTGGATCTGTGGGCTCACTTCTTTCCTGTGGCATTTGTAGAGTCAAAGCAGCCCTGGCTCGGGCTCTCTCCTGTTGCTTCTTCTATCCTAAGCTCTTCCGTTGTTTCACTGTCCCCTGCTTTAATAAATAAATGTACTCTTAAAATCACCTCAACTTGTGTTGTGCAATCTTCCGTACATGAAGTCAAGAACCCACACATTATAGGCCAGCCATAGGCAGATGTTCTCTGGGCAGATGTTCCTGTTCTGGTAACAGAAGGATAAAGCAGAAAGGCAGGCGCCTAGATTCATGGCGCTCAGGGAGCCCTCCCCTCTCCCATCACCTTTCTGTATCTTCTGTCTTTTGTGGACAAAAGAAATTAAATATCTACTTTAAACCAAATACAAACAAATAAATCAATTAAAATGGAATAAAAGCAAGTACAAGGTCTGACTAGACATTTTCCCAATGACATGCACATGTCTAACATGTACATGAAAAGACGTTCAATATCATTAATCATCAGGGAAATGCAAATCAAAACCACCATGGGATATCACTTCACACCTGTCAGAATAATTATTATCAAAAAGACAAGAGCCCTCACTGGTTTGGCTCAGTTGGCTGGGTATCATCCTATAACGTGAAAGGTCATTGGTTTGATTCCTGGTGAGGGTACAAGCCCAGGTTGTGGGTGTGGTCCCCGGTCGGGGTGCACACAAGAGGCAACCAGCTGATGTTTCTCTCTCACATCAATGTTTCTCTTCTTCTCTTTCTACCTTCTTCCCTGTCTCTAAAGTTAAAAAAAAAAATAAAACAAATAACAAATGGTGAGGCTGTGGAGAAATCAGGAACATTTGTGCGCTGTGTGTATGCTTGCAAACTGGTACAGCCACTACCAATGTGGCAGTTTCTCAAAAACTTAAAAATAGAAATACCGTAGGATCCAGCAATTTTACTTCTGGCTTTTAGCCACAGGAAATGAAGACACTAACTCAAAATAATGCACTCACATGTTCATATACAATAGCCAAGATATGGAAGTAACCTAAGTGCCCATCAATAGATGAATAAAGAAAACGTGTTATGTATACATAATGGAATATTGTTCAGCCGTAAGAAAAGAATGAAAATTTGCCATATCCAACAACATGGATAAACCTTGAGGGCATTAAGCTAAGTGAAGTAAAGTAAGAGAAAGACAAATGCTGTTGATTTCACATATGTAGAATCTAAAAAAAAAAAAAAAACAAACCTCTGAATTCATATATGTGGCATTAGTGACACAGAGATTATATGCATGGTTGCCAGAGGCAGGGGTTGGGAGTGGGTGAAATGAATGAAGATGGTCAAAAGGTACAAACTTTCAGTTATAAAGTAAGCCAGTCACAGAATGCGATGCATAGCATGCTGACTATGGTTAATAATACTGTCTGTATATTTTCAAGTTTCTAAAACTAAATTTTAAAAGTTTTCATCACAAGAAAAGTTCTTTTCACTATGTATAGTAATGGATGTTATATATGTGGTGATCATTTTGCAAGATATACATATACGAAATAATTGTGTTGTACATGTGAAACATGAGTTCTATTCTATTTGAATAATAAAAAAATAGGTGTCTTCTACCACATAACCATCAGTGTAAACCAGTCTGACAAACTGGTGAGTACTGTGTAATATGGTATAAGACCCAAAGTGAGTATGTGGTGAACACCTGCGCAGGAATGCCCACATGCCTACCTCCACTTCCTAGTATCTGGCTCTGTTACTTCCCTTGCCCGCTGCTACGTGCTGGGAGTACAGAATACTTAGGTTGATGCTGGTGTTTGGAAAATAGGACAAAAAGAAAAACTAAAAAATAAACATGTGACAAAAGACAATGATAATTCATAAAAGAAAGGCAAATAGCCTACAAACCTATGGAAAGTGTTCAAATTCACTAGGAATAGTTTGACTCAGAGCAGTAAAATACCAGTTTTCTCCTACATTCAAAACGACAAATTTCTTCTTAAGTGATAATACCCAAATGATAAGTTTCTCAAGAAAATGTTGACAATTATTTCAAAGAAATTGAAATAATTGTCTCCTGTCTGCTGGTAAGAATGAAATGTTGTAGTCTTCTACAAAACAATTTGCCAAAATATATCACATACCTCAGAACTGTACGTATAACTTTTTTGGTCCAGCAATTTCATGTCTAAGAACCTTTTCTAAAGAAATAATCAGTGATGCGTTAAAGATCTGTATTCATCACAGTGTTATTTTATTAAGTGAAAAACTGACAACTACATAAATGTACAAATAAGGAATTACTTGAATAAATTATGGTAGATGTGCCCTGACTGGTGTGGGTCAGTTGGTTAGGCATCATTCCACGAAGCAGAAGGTGGCCAGTTTGATTCCTGGTCAGGGTGCATGCCTGGGTTGTGGGTTCTGTCTCCAGTCAGGGCGCATATGAGCGGCAACCAATTGATGTTTCTCTCTCACATTAATGTTTCTCTTCCTCTGTCTCCCTCACTCTAAAATGTAATAAAATTAAAATAAATAAATAAATTATGATTGATGTATCTGTAAGACTACTTACTTTGCAGCCATTCAAGTTATGTTGTGAACATCTTAAATATTATTCTACATCATATTCAGTAAGATAGGGAGGTTGTAAGAACTAGGTACATGCTGTATGATTCCACTTACAAAAAGTACCAAGTCAGGCAAATCTCTGTCATTAACGCAGGATAGGATTATCTCTCTACGGTGAGAAAAGAGGCTCAAAGGGAGCTTCTAGGTGTTGGCAGATTTCTTGTTTCTAATTTGGGTGTGGATTAGTTGGGCCTATTTGGTTTGTAAGAATGTATCAAACTGCACATTTACATGTACTTTTCTGAATGTACATGTAAATATTTTTTGAAATACTAATTTCTCCTAAGTATGTTATGTATGTGCCCTCAAAATCCGTCTGGTATAATTTTTTTCCTTTTTTTCCCCCTTAAATAACTTCAAACTTTTCTACAAAGAATGTGTTTTAGTTTCATAAGAGAAAAAATTTAAAGTTGACAAAGTTGGCCCTGGCTGGTGGCACAGTGGATAAGGCGCTGGCGTGTGAACCCAAAGGTCGCTGGTTCAATTCCCAGCCAGGGCACAAAACCAGGTTGCAAGCCAGGTCTCCAGCCAGGTCCATAGCTGGAGGCAGGTGAAAGGCAACCATACATTGATGCATCTCTCCCTCTTTGCCTCTCTCCAGTGCCCTCTCTCTGAAAAAATAATAATATCTTTTAAAAAAAATTACAAAGTCATTCATACTTTCCTAGTTTTATTCTTTTGATTCACTCCTCCAAATTACTGAGTACCTCCTATGTTCACTGCTTTAGATGGCCGATAAATTGCAAGAAACAAATATTCATAGTGTCAAGAATTAAAAACCCTACACAAGCTCCCTGAGGACAATGACCTTTTCTCTTATTTATTCACGATGTGTTCTGTGAGTCTGGCAACCTGCAAGGCTCTGCACTGAGAGTGGATTGTCCAAATTTATTGAAGACTATGGGAAACTGACCCCAAAACTGATTGTTCCAAATAAATCCAAGGATTATTAAAATTCAGACCAAAACGGCCACTCTTATGTGCACTCTTGCAGATGACATCCATCACAAATAGGCAGAAATCTTGAAAGTGCAGAAATCATACAAGGTCATCACACATCTACTGATAAGGACAATCATCACAAATACCACTAGAATGCCTTGCCAATTCCAAGAACCTCCCAACACACTTCACTAGCATAGGCAGGAGCCACCAAGATTTGGCTATCCTTTCTCAAATTCATGGAATCAGGCACTGTCCTGGCTATTTTATTAATTGAGGCTTCACAAAACCCCTATGGGCTTATCATTTCGGAAAGAAGTAAACAAGCACAGACAAGATTAGTGCACAGAAATTATTCTGGATGAACCAGCCCCAGGCAAACTTGCAAAGCAAGCTCAGTATGTCTTTGGCCTCTACCTGCTCCACGTCTGTTTCAATTAGACAGACTATGAGTACCCTGACCCCAGGGAGCATGTGTCTAGCACAAAACCTGGAACTCTTAACCTTACTTTTTCCAAATATCCTAGACAAAGAGGCCTTTTCTGGTCACATCATTTTTCTAAATTAATCATTAAAATTCTTCCTAATAATGCACCACCCCAAACTAAAGTTATAATCAAGATATCCTGTATTTATATTTTCTAGTCCACTGGTTGTCTCCACCTCCATGGATCTGCTTCTTCTTCACCAGCCTCTTTCCCTGACTGTGGGTCAGCTGTTTGAAGTGAGTCACTGCATTAGACAAGGAGCAGGTGCAAACATGACTCACTTCATTCAGGACCCTGCTCAACTGTCGCCTCTTTAGGGCCTTCCCTGACCTCTCTATTTAAAATATCAGTGCAGAATTCTCTAGCCTCCTACAGTCTTCTCTTTCTTTTCTGTCGCTGCACTTATCACTACCACTATGATATATAATAACTGTTTCCTATGTTCTATCTTCCCTTCTAAATTGTAAACTGCAGAGCCCTGCTGGTGGCTCAGCGGATAGGTGCTGGCCTGCAAACCCAAAGGTCGCAGGTTCGATTCCCAGCCAGGGCACATAACCAGGTTGCACGCCAGGTCTCCAGCCAGGTCCCTAGCTGGAGGCAGGTGAAAGGCAACCATACATTAATGTTTCTCTCCCTTCTTCCTCCCTCCCTGCCCTTCTCTCTAAAAATAATAAAATTAAAAAAATTTTTTTTTAAATTATAAACTACATGAAGGCAGGGAGTCTATCTTGATTCTGCTGTAATTCCACACCTACAACAGGACACTCTCAAATATGTGCTGAATTAACAGCAAGTCAGAAAGCTTTTTATTATTATTCAGGGAAAGTAAAACTCCCTTTCAAAACATGTTGCTCAGACTTAATGAGATTGCAGACAAAGAGGCAGAAGAGCAAAGAGAATAAAAACAAGCCCTACAACGCTTATTCAAGGTAAGAATAGTTCACAAAATTGGGTTTTCTTTCCCTCTTCAGGCTTAAGGTATTAAGGAGTGAAATGAAAACTGCCCACATGCTTGAGTTGAAACATGGTGACAACACAAAGGCAGAGCTGTGGGCAACTTCAGCCTTCACGGTGCTTCTATTGCCTTTAGTTCTGAAAGCACTGAAAGTGGAAGAGGAAAGTCAGGACTGTCAGCTTTTATTTATATTAAAATATTTTATGATCTAAACAGACACACAGTCTCCATTCAAGTCAAATTTGTGTAACCAGTGCGCTTCCTTGTCCCGCACCAACCTTCTAGTTCCCCATCACTTAGCCTAACTGGATGACCTAAGAGCATCATCCAAACACTGAGTGGGACAAGCTTACCTCCGGCTACAAATTTGCCAGGCAGACCCACTAAATCTTCGGCTTGAGGGCAGGGTTTCGCTTATTTATAGAACCAAACGACTGTTAAGTTTATAAGCATCCCAAGGCCACTCTGCAAGTAAATTCCAAGAGAGCTCACTCATTCCACACAAAAAGAAGGAATCCTGTAAAAGTAAACTCAACAAATGCTATAAACCACATACACATACACCCTGTCCTCAGCTCAGTTAATAAAAACCAAAATCCAGGCCCTGGCTGGTAGCACAGTGGTTAAGGCGCCGGCCTGTGAACCCAAAGGTCGCAGGTTCGATTCCCCAGCCAGGGCACATAACCAGATTGCAAGCCAGATCTCCAGTCAGATCCATGGCTGGACGCAGGTGAAACACAACCATACATTGATGTCTCTCTCCCTCTCTGCCTTTCTCCCTTCCCCTCTTTCTAAAAATAATGAAATAAAATCTTAAAAAAAAAAAAAAAAATCCTAACCGGTTAACAGGTTAAATGCCCTGTAACCTAACCTAACCGGTTAAATGCCCTGTAACACTGTACTCCTGTTACATCACTTAAATAGTATTTGAATTCTGTTCAGGTGCCACAAATAGCCTTTTCAAAGAGCCTGTGGTTTGCCCAATAAAAAAAGATTCTGAAAGAGACTGTTACCAGAATAAAGAACCGCACTGGTAACAATGAGACTGCTTTGAGGAACCGAGGAATTACTTTCTATTCTTCCTACTTTTCAGTGAAGGCACAGACCCTGCAAATAGTCAATTCTAATCTTCAAACCTTCTGGACAAAGAAACAGCTGCATGGGGGAGAGTGTTGAAACCTAAATACCCCACATAGTTTAAAAAAAAGGCGATTACCCCATTAAAAAAAGAAAAAAGAGCCTTCCAGGTTTCCTTGCTCCTAGGAAGCCACTCAGAGAAACGGGCACCTCCTACGGGCCAAGTGTGCTAGTGACGAAGTCGAAAGGTGAACGAGAACAAGATTTCCTTCCCACGAGGGCAGGTTTACGAGCAGACGGATAGGATCCCCGCGAAGCCGGTGTTTTCACGTGCAGCTCGTCCCCACCGCGCCAGCCGAGCTCACAGGTGGCACCCCACTCGCCGCCTGCCTCCACTTCGCGTCTACACTTGCGTAACCGACTTACAAAACAGAGTTTTCAGGGAAGACAAACCACCGTGCCGTCTAGAAGCCGAGCCACGCGCAACTCCTACCTGCAGAACGCGACCGACAACTTGGGGCGCAAGGAAGAGACCCAGTGGCCCGAACCGCTGGCGGCGAAGACACGCGAGGTGCCACGCTCCCCGCAGGCGGGCGACGCCGGCCCGGCCCGGGGCCAGAAGTAAAGCGGGGAGGTGACAGCGGCGGGACGCGCACCGACCCGAGCGCCCTCAGGGTTGCCCGACTTGAACGCCGGCGGAGGGAAGGAGCCGTCCGTGTAGCGCACCCCCGGGACCCCCGCCCCCGCGGCCCGCCCGGCCGGCCGGCCCTCACCTGCTGGGTGGACGGCGGAGGCGCGCGCGGGCGGCGGGGAGCGCAGCCGCAGCCAGAGGTGCAGCGCGGCCCCGAGCACGCACGGGCACAGCAGCACCAGCCAGTTTCGCATTGGCCGCCCCCGCCAGCCCCTCGCGCCCCCGCCGCGCGCCGGGCTTTCCCGCGTCCCGGCAGAGGGCAGGGGACCTGCCAATGGGGGCTGCCGACGCGCTCGCGGCCGCTCAGGGTGCCCCGCCGCGGTCCAGGTTCCTCCGGATTCCCGACCCCGCGCCTCCCGCTCCTCAGACCCCGTGCGGTGGCGGCGGGGTGGCCGCAGCCCCGCCCCTCCGCCCGGCCCCCCGGCCCCGCCCTCCTTTTCTCTCGCTGGTCCCGCCCCTTCTCTCGCTCCCCTCCCGCGCCCGCCCGCCGGCCAGCCGGGAGTTGAAGTCCCGCTCCCCGCCCAGGCGAGCAGCGCACCTGTAACCCCAGGCTCGGAAACTACATTTCCCAGACTCACGCGCGCTTTACGTCATTCGGAGGATACCGAGGCTAAACACAAAGCCTCACACTGAGCATGCGCGCTGGGTTTCATGCCTTTTCCCCGAGGCCAATCCTTTGGACGGCCGTAGGGAGTGGGTGCTGGGATCTGCGTTCGGAGGCCGCCCTCACTGGGGGAGGTTAGCACCGGTGAGGTGAAAGCCTAAGGATCTACGAGTGCCTTCGGTTTTCGGCCACGCAGAATACCGCCTTCTCTGCTAAGCAGGATCCTACGGACTGACGTGTCCTCCGCCCGAAGAGCGGCGCGGTTGCCAGGTGCCGCGTATGAGCACTGAACCATCTCGTGTTAGTCCAGGCTCAGCGCAGACCGGCTCTGGCCTCGGGCAGCTCGGGAGGAGTGGCCGCGCTCGGAGACGGAGCTTCGGGTGGAGGTCCACGTGCCGGGGTTCACGCTGATGCTGCAGAGCAGGGAGCGGAGCTGGTGCACACGCCCCTCCTGGGTGGAATGTGCCCTGGAACCCCCCTTACCCCTGGAACCCCCCTCCCCGTTCCTCCCTGGCCCTGGTGGGGGCGGGGAGGGGTGCTGAGGACATCGTCAGGGAAGGACGAAAATGGGTGCCTGCCTATTGGTTTTTCAAGTTTCCACAATCTGCCACGAAAGTCTTGGTTGGAAGCCACAGACAGTCCACTTCAATCACAATCACACAGGCCTAAAGGGAAAATGTAATTTATTCAAGTCACTGAACAGTCCAGGAGGAGACATCTCAGGCACTGTCAGTCCCATAGTTTTCATTGAGCGGCAAGTTAATTTCAGCACAACAGCCCTCTATTTAAAATGGCTTTACCTGGCTGGTGGCACAGTGAATAAGACACCGGCCTGCGGACTTTAAGGTCGCTGGTTCGAGTACCAGCCAAGGCACATAACCAGGTTGCAAACCAGGTCTCTAGCCAGGTCCCCAGCTGGAGGCAGGTGAAAGGCAACCATACATTGATGTTTCTCTCCCTCTCTGCCCCCCTCACTTCCCCTGTCTAAAAATAATAAAACCTTTAAAAAAATTAATAAAATGGCTTTAGTGGACTGTTTCCTAATATCTGTACGATATTTAATTTTAGAATCTTTTGGTTTAATAGTTGTATAAAAGCTGTAAACCTAAAGAGTGTCTACTGTATGTTGATTCTTAAATTAATACGGTGTCAGAAATCATTTTTTCCTATGAAGAGATTTGTGTGTTTATTAGTTATCTATTACCCCCTAACAAATTACTCCAAAACTTTATTTCTGTGGTCAGGAATTTGGGAGCTAAGTTCTGGTCCAAGGTTTCCCATAAAGTTGCAGGGACATGTCAACTGGGGCTGTGATCATCTGAAGCCTTGACTAGCCATGAAGAATGTGTTTCCTGGGTGGCTCACTTTCCTGGCAGGCCAGTGACTGCTTTAGTGACCCCACACCACGGTGACTTGCTTCCCCAAGAGTGAGAAGTCCAAGAGGCCAGTGCAGAAGCTGCAAGGCCTTTTAAGCTGAATGCCTGGAAGACATACACTGTCACTTCTGCAGTGGCCTTTCTGTTGGTCACACAGATCAGTCCTAATTCACTGTGGGAAAGACCACCAAGGGTGTGCACACCAGGATCATCAGAGGTCACCTTAGAAGCCTGCTAGCTGAGTATATCATGCAAATTCGAGAAACACTAGTTTTAGGGCCCCTGCATATTCTTCATGGTCCCTAAGTACCCTGAAGACAAGAAGACAAAAATTTTTTCCTTCTTAGGGGAAATATAAAATTAGCAGGCTGTGATTGCTGTGGCTCTTGGACAAATGTCACAGAGATCTACATGCCTGATTCCCAGGTCATTGTTTACGTATCTCAAGGAGGAAAGAGAGCCCTGGGCTAGAATGTCCATCCTGTGCTCCCTGGTCAGGGATCGCACTAACTGATCAATGTTTCTCTCCCTTTCTAAAAAGTCAACAAACATACCCTCCAGTGAGGATTTTTAAAAATAGGGAAAGAGAATATGTAATGTCCACATATCTCATTGGAAATTCTTTGTTTAGAAACCATGCTGACCTGCTTTCTCTATTTCAATTAGAGAAATTGTCAAGAAAATAATAATTAGTTGTCAGTAATTATTTTTCCCCCCTAAAGAAAGGTAGTTAAAGATCTCTCTTGACATCCTGAAGTTCTAAATTTGGGGTAAAGAATTATTGCCCTGGCTGGTGTGGCTCAGTGAATTGAACTCTGGCCTGCAAACCCAAGGGGACATAACCGGGTTGCAAGCCAGGTCCCCAGCTGGAGGCAGGTGAAAGGCAACCATACGTTGATGTTTCTCTCCCTTCCTTCTTCCCTCCCTTCCTCTCTCTCTAAAGATAATGAATAAAATCTTTAAAAAATTATAACAAGTTGACCCAAAAAGGTTTAATCTCTAACTTAGACAGGTGTATTCCTTCAACAAACATGTATCAGGCACCTATTATGTGCCAAGAACCTTTGTAGGCACTTGGGGTGAATCAGTAAACAAAATAAAGATCCTGTCCTGTGGTAATGGAGCAGAAGTGGACTCTAGGCTATAGATACAATAGAAAAACACATTTTACCAGCAGGTAGAAGAAGGTAAGTGACTCAGAAAATAGAACAAGGTAGGGGAATTGGGAATGTGGGACTGAAATGGGGTATATTGCTGTTTTAAAGAGCAGTATTTAAACAACTGTTCAAACTTACAATAAGCACTAAAGGAAGGAGTAAACAAACCCATCCCACTACGTGAACTAATCAAGAAGCTCCTACCACTTACAAAAACGCTTTAACCGGCAGAGGAAACTTCATAGGCACTCTGACAGGCCTACAACAGAAATTACTGGGAATAACTTTTTAGTACCTTCAGAGCACACCACATGGGTGGCCCCCAAATAGTCCCCTAGTCACAGGACCAGTGACCCTTTCTTCCACTTACATGTCGTCACCTAGCCCCTAATAAACTCAAGACTAAGGTGGGTAAAATTATAAAAGAGATAATAGACCTAATGGAAAGAAGAAATTTTAACAGCTCAGAGATGACACAGTCTGCAGAGTCATAGTTGAAGGTGTGAACACATTAACAGAGAATTTGAATTAGGGAGAGGCAAACCATGATGGTTCGTCTCTGTGTACAATCCAGCGTGGTAAGTGCTATGAGAAAGGAATCACTGTGACAGCAGCAAAAGTAGGCGGTTTCTGACCCACCTCAAGATACCCCAGAGGAGGCGATCCCTTGAAAACCCAGGGCAAGGACTTGAAATCAAAGAGGCCAATTAAGAAGGCCAGAGCATGGGAGGGTGTCCTCCGGAGCACCGCATGCAAAAATGAATAATAAAAAACAAACAAACCCAACATAGTGATGACATGGCAGTTTGGGAAATGCAAGACATTTGGTATGACCTTGGGAAAGCTAGGTCAGGGGAATGGTGAGAGGCAAATTGAAGGCGAAGGCCTGATTGTGGTTATATGCTATGCTAAGGAATCTGGATTTTATCTTGAAGGCCCTGGGAGAGATTTTTTTTTTCCCTGACTATAAAAGTAATACATGTTTATAAAAAAGAATTTAGAAAATATAGAAAAATATAAAGAAGAAGCTAAAAGCATACCAGATACAGATCATATGTTGTTTTTCTTTTTAGTTTTTTAACTAAGAAAATATTGGCAGTCATACAAATTTATATCCATTTATTTTTACCTAGTATATAACAAGCATTTTCTCCTTGAATTGGTAGTCTTAGAAAATAGAACTTTTTAAACAATTATGTCTATTTATTTTTAGAGACAGAGGAAGAGAGGGAGAAAGAGAGGGAGAGAAACATCAGTTGGTTGCCTCTTGTATGTGGCTGAACCAGAGACCAAACCCACAACCCAGGCAGGTGTCCTGACCAGTTGACCTTTTGCTTTGCAGTACAACGTGCAATCAACTGAGCCACATCCGTTAGGGCAGAAAGTGTAACTTTTAATTATGTAATCATTTGGTCACACTGTAATTTCTTATCTTATCCCTTATTACTGGATATAATAGGTTTTTCTTATTTTTAGAGAGAAGGGTAGGGAGGGAGAAAGAAAGGGAGAGAGACATCTGTGTATGGTTGCCTTTCCCCTGTCGCCAGCTAGGGACCTGGCTTGCAACCTGTTTAGGTGGCCTGACTGGGAATTGAACCAGCGACCTTTGGGTTCACAGGCCAGCGCCTATCCACTGAGCCACCAGTCAGGGCAATATTGGCACTTGAGTGCATAAAACTTCAACCACATTTCAGATGATTTTCTTTTTAAATATTATTTTAAGTCTCTTTGTTCATACTGGCATTGTATTAACGTATATGTCTTAAATAATTTTTATCTTATTTTTAAAAGTCTTTCGTAATTCAAAAGACATCGCATTTTTTCTAATGAGATTGAATGTTTTTTATGTTTGTTAGCTGTTGCTATTGTTTCTTTTGTAACTTTTCTGTGTATTTTTCCTTTTATCCATTTGTATGGGCTCTTTATATATTAAGGATAACAATCCTTTACATTTATATTTGTTAAAATATTTTCCTCAGTTATTCTGTCTGAATTTTGTAATTTTCTGAACACAAAAAAAAACATTTAAAATTTTTATGAATTCAAATTAGCAGTATTTTATCTATTTCTATATTTTAGGGTGTGTTGCTGATAATGATATCATGACCAATATTCTTACCTGCTTGATTTAACTTTCCATCCATCTGGAGTTTATTTTGGAATATGTTATAATGTGAGGATCTCCTAAATTTATTTATTTATTTACTTATTTATTTTTGCATAGCTCTCTATTGTCCCTGAACATTGTTTTCCTATTACTTTAAGGTGCCACCTTAATTTATTAAAATGTTTAAACATAATAGTTTTTGAGCCACATTTTTAAAAAGATTTTATTTATTATTTTTTAGAGAGAGGGGAAGGGAGAGGCAGAGAGGGAGGGAGACATCAGTGTATGGTTGCCTTTCACCTGCCTCCAGCCACGGACCTGGCTGGAGACCTGGCTTCCAACCTGGTTACATGCCCTGGTGGGGAATTGAACCAGCGACCTCTGGGTTTGCAGGCCAGCGCCTTATCCACTGTGCCACCAGCTAGGGCATTGAGCCACATTTTTGCACTAACCCACCCTTATATCAACACTACAATACTGTAATGATTGTAGTTTTATAATATTTTATAATCCAGAGGGCAGTTCTCGCCCTAATACTAATTTCTCACAAAGATAGTATATCTGATGAATTTTATACTCATTTTTCATAGTAATTGACCTTTCCCTTGATCTTTACTAAAAAACGAATGCATGCTTATAATAAACTCAAGAAATACTAGTGTAAATAAGGAATATGACTAAAATTCCCCTTTCATCCCTCCCTCATCTTTCCCTTCAGATTTGAGCACGTTAGCGTAGATATTTCTTCTTCTATGAATTCTCTGCCTTTCTGGTTATGGGAAAGGAGGAGCACCTTCCCTTTTAATCCCCAACAATGCAGTCTGGGCCCACAACCCAAGCATGTGCCCTGACTGGGGACCAAACCAGCAACCTTTCAGTTTGCAGGATGATGCCCAACAAACTGAGCCACGCCGAGGACAAGACTAACTTGAATTTTAAACGATGTATGGAAATGGCTAGTAATAACCATAACTCCTCAATCAAATCAAAATTTTAAGGGAAATAAGAGATGGGACAAATGTTAAATAGATGTCAAGACTTTTGCACACAGTCACACTTGTCCCTAGCAAGTCACTGCTTTGGACTTAGCAGGCCATTACATTTCCTAACGGTAGGTGGCAGGAACAAGCCTTTTTAGCTTTTTAAAAATATATTTGGATGGCAACCAAGTATTGGTAAAGGTTTGTTTAGCTACAGACACACGCTCAAACTACAAGATTTTAATTTAGGTTTTACTTGGAGAAAGTTCGTATGACACCTTTTTAATGAAAGAAGCATCTCTATCAGCTTTCAAAGAGGAAAGAATATTTAAGCAATTATAAAATGTTAGTTGTGTTGCATTTTCACCCTGAGTCATTGCACCTTTAAAAACTGAACTTCTGTCTTCCTCTTAATACAGCACAATTTCTATTAATGTTACCACTTCCATATCAGCTCACACACTGCCATATCCACCCATTTCTTATTTGCATATATAAACTTTCAGTTAAGTCCAATTTCAATAAATCATGGGGGACCTGGCTACTGGAGACTTATAAATACTTAAGTACTATTACAAATGATACCAAGTTTCTTTTTACTAAAGATAAGACTAGAGCAGTCCAAAGATAAAACATTTTAGAAGTTGAGAACGGTAAAGTGGAAGAACATACATTATTCAGGCAATCTTGGCAGACTCTTTCACGTCTTAAATTTAAGATTCAGAAAACTCTGTAAGAGAGGAAACAGAATTAGAATATTCTCCACAGGTCCTTCCGGCAAGTGTAGGTCAAAACCCAGATTTGCACTGATTCACTATGTGACCTGGACCAAGGAGAAGACTTAAGTCTTAGGTCTCAGGTTCCTGATCTGTGAAAAGAGATTCAGGGCACACTTCAGTGAGTTGTGACTATTAAATGAGAACGCACATGGGTAAAGTCTATAAATGCTAGTTTCTTTTCCTTTTTTTTTTCTTAATATTTTGTTTATTTATTTTTAGAAAAAGGGGAAGGGGGTGAGAGAGAGAGGGAGAGAAACATCAGTGGTTGGTTTTGCACCCCCAACTGGGGACCTGGCTCGCAATCTTAGCATGTGCCCTGACTGGGAATTGAACCAGTGACCCTTCGGTTTGCAAGCCAGCACTCAATCCACTAAGCCACACCAGCCAGGGCCCAAATGCTTGTTCTTATTGTCCTCTAAACATAAATATGAAGACACACAGACTAATGTTAGGTATATGCAACCGTAAACCTTGGAAAAGATAACATGAAGATTAAGAAAAAGAAATCGATTTTATCAGTTGCTTAAAAACAGAACAACCACATCAGCAGGAAAGATTGGACACATCTTAATTCAATCGTTTTTGTTTTTGTTTTTTAACTTTACATCTCCAATCTCCATTGTCCAGATATATCTTGACACAAGGAGAAGGAACTCGTGGACAAAAGCATTCTTGGCAACATCTGCAGAATCCAAACTCCTTCTGTGGAGTCTTCTGCCTTTTCAAGTTTAATGAACTGTGTGACTCTGTTAACTTCCTTTGGTTCCCCTTCAGATGAAAGGAATGCACAAGATCCGCTCTCAGGGGCCCTGCCTCACTACAGAGGTCACAGTCGCTGAGCTGGAGCCTTCCCATCCTGAAACTGGCAAAGATGGAGTTCCTCATGGCTTGACAGAAAACAAGGAGTGTCCCTTGTCACTGTAAGGCTGCCTGAAGTGCCCTGACTAGAAGGTCTCCTGGCTTTCTGCTGCTAGCGTGGATGAATTTGTTCATCAGCAGGTTACCTCCTGGGTCTCTGCCTATTTCAACGGCTCGAGTCTGCAGTGAGTTTGAGGGTTACGGTAGAGAGAATAGGAAGAAAGGCTGGTGGAGGTGGGTGCTGGAAATGACAGACCACTGGAAGTGTCAAAATAGGGCGATGTGTTGTACCGTGGAAGCAAAACTCATCTGCTGTAAAAATCAGCCAGGTTTGTATGATATTCTTCCCTTCTTCCCTCCCTCTGTTCTTTCCCCCTTCCTCCCTTCCTCTCTTTCTAGCAACACATATTTATGTGTCTCCATATGCCCGGAACCCCTAAGGTTACACATGAGAACGAAGCAGCCTTGGTGACTGTCTCCTGGAGCTTCCACTCAAGTGAGGTAGGTACAGAAACAACAAGCAAACGAGCCAACACGTGGAAAGAGGTTGTTACATTCTCCAGAATCAATCAATTGCCACATAGCCTGCTGCCACCACGTGGACGTGATACCTTCCTGGCTTTCTGGTCTGCACAACTAGATTTACCACTGAAATGAATAATGGCCACCCTGATTAAAATATATATATATATATATATATATATATATATATATAATTTATTATTTTTCAGAAAGAGGGTAAGGAAGAGAGGCAGAGAGGAAGAGAGACATTAATGTATGGTTGCCTTTCACCTGCCTCCAGCTACGGACCTGGCTGGAGACCTGGCTTGCAACCTGGTTATGTGCCCTGGCTGGGAATCGAACCAGCAACTTTTGGGTTCCCAGGTTGGTGCCTTATCCACTGTGCCACCAGCCAGGGAGGGCCTAAATTTTTTTTAAAGGAACTTTTATGATTATAGTCAAACAAAAATATTAATAATGAGCCAGCCTCCCACTGTTGCTCAGGAGAGGCCATAACTATGAATGTCCCTTCCTGGGAACTGGCTTATCCTGCACTTGGAGCCACTGCTGGGCCTCTACACTGCGGCTCACGCTGGAAATTACTGCCCTTGGTGCCTTAGTGTTCCAGGGGCAGCCCTGCAGGGCTCACCAGGGCTCACCAGGGCTCATCTTACGGCCTGTGGCTGGCAGTCGTGCCCCAGGAGCTGATTAAGTAAAGGTTGAGTGGAGCCCACCTCCCAGGAGATGTAGATGACAATGCAAACCAAGGAGGACCACTGGCTGGGTGTGAAATGAATTAAGTGACATTTCTTGAAAGCAAAGAGGGTGATGAGAGAAGAAGGCAGCCCGTTATTGGGATTCTGCAACATCAAACACAAGTGATTTGCCCTGTGACACGGGGACAGAGAGGCATTCCACCTTGCAATTGGCATGATGGTTGCATAACATGAATTTACAAAAAAGAAAAACTTAAAATGATCCATGGACATGGACACCATGTGTGGGGACTGACTGTGGGAAAGGGGATGGGGTGGGTGAAGCAGGGGAGCGCAATGGGGGAGGGGGGGAGAAATGGGGTAAATATAATAGAGCAACAATAAATTAACAGATGATACAAACTGTGATTTTTCAGACGTCCTCGCGTACTTCCACGGCTCTTTACGCCTTTGTCACTGTCATGAGCACATGACCAGGATGGCCTGCTGGAAGATGACAAATGGAAGACCCAGTGCCTCCTGTTGCCCTAGCCAACAGGCAACAAAATCTCAGACATGTGTGTGACCCCAGCTGAGACCAGAAGCACCACCCAGGCAAGCTCAGCCTTGATCAGCAGCCTGAAAACCTGTGAGCTAAATAAATCGTATTGTTTTAAACCAGAAGAAGAGGGGGCAGGGTTGTGGGGGGGGGGGGGGGGGGAGGAGGAGGAAAAATTTCCTAATGAACACATTTTAGAATATAAGTAAAATGTGGTCTTCCTTGTTAATGCTTAATGGTTTTCAGTTGATACAGACCAGCTTTGAGCATGCACTAAATTCTTTTCAATGAGATATTCCAGACCTTTCCAGTTCTCATCTGAAAGTCTCTTCAATGTTCCTTTCAACTCTATTATGTGTGGTGAATTTCTCATAGTCATTCTTCACAACTACCCAGTCAGTGCCCCAACTGCAGAGCCCGGTCACCTCATACTTGGACAGTGACTGGGCATAGGCACATAAGAAGGTCCCTTTGTATCCCCTCTCCCCTGATTTTTTCATTTTTTCCCTCCTTGTTCACTCTGCACCTTGAGATACCTACCTCAGGAGTCTCGCTTTTAGATCAAAGGAAAAGGAAAACAAGTTAAGTTTCTTCCATACCTTGTCTTTTGTTTAAAAATCAACATCATTGATGTCTCTCCCTCTCTACCTCTCTCCCTTCCTCTCCAAAAATAATGAAATAAAATCTTTAAAAAAATAAAAATCAATATCATTTTTATGTTTGCCCAAGACACACTATGAAAACTTCAAAGGTTTGTGACCAAAATGCGTGCAGAGAGGCCTTGTGGCAAAAG
Organism: Noctilio leporinus; assembly: GCA_004026585.1. Taxonomy (NCBI): domain Eukaryota; kingdom Metazoa; phylum Chordata; class Mammalia; order Chiroptera; family Noctilionidae; genus Noctilio; species Noctilio leporinus. The sequence continues at coordinate 35,102 of PVIW01010441.1, forward strand.
TCAGAGCTATTGTATGAGAAATTAACTTCAAACGCTAGAGAGAGGATGGCATTAGGTTTCCAAAATGACATTACATTAATTCAGCAATTATATCTTAGAGCCATTCTGAGTCAGAGGATAGGATGATAGTTTGATCTAAAAAGATAAAAGGGTAATTCTAAATAGCTAATTATGCATAGGGTTCATTATCCATATTGATATAGGCATTAGGGTGAGGTTTTCTATGGTATGAGTTCCAGATCCCACCCCTACATAGTTAAACACTTTTTCCTTCCGGTTTATATACGATGAGGTTAATACCTCTTTCCTCCGATGAGCTAGTGTTAAGGGAAAAAAACCTATAATTATCCTCCATGGAGATGGCAAATAAGGACTCCAGCGACCTCATCTGATCTTTGTAATGTATTCAGCAGCATAATTACCATTTCTCAAAATCAGGAGGCCTGGTTTGGTATTCTATAACTACCTATTTGTACTTCTTCTTATTATTTTTTTTAAAGATTTTTATTTATTGTTTTCTGAGAGAGGGGAAGGGAGAGAGGCAGAGAGGGAGAGACATCCATGTATGGTTGCCTTTCACCTGCCTCCAGCCACGGACCTGGCTGGAGACCTGGCTTGCAACCTGGTCATGTGCACTAGCTGGGGAATCGAACCAGCGACCTTTGGATTCCCAGGCTGGTACCTATCCACTGAGCCACCAGCCAGGGCTATTTGTACTTTTTAATCCCATTACCTCTTCACCCATTCCCCCATACCCCCTCTCCTCTGCCAACCATCAAAACACTCCATATCCATGATTCTGTCCCTGTTCTTCTTATTTGCTTAGTTCATTTTTCAGATTCAACGTTGATAGGCATGTATTTTTGCCATTTTATTGTTCATAATTTTGATCTTCTTTTTCTTAAATAATTCCCCTTAACATTTCATATGGTAATGGTTTGGTGATGATGAACTTGAGTTTTTTCTTGTCTAAAATGATAACTTCGAATAAGTTACCTCATTCCTCTGAGCCTCCATTTCTTTGTCTGCAGAATGTGAAAAATGATGATTAAGCTCATAGGTTTATAAAGACAATTCAACATAATACAGTGTGTGAAAGTCCTTGGCACCAGGAGGTGCTCAGAAATGTGGGTTCCCTTTCTCCTGTGAGGCCAGACGCAGAGCGAGGGGTCCACACAGCCACCTCACAGACCACCCCGAGCTCTGGGCAATCTCATTCAGCTTTGCCAGGCCGCTGAGCTGGCCAGGGTGGCTCTGCCTGGCTTGTCTTATTCTGGGGCCCATGCTGAAGGGACAGTCTATATCCGAGGCACGTTCCTACAGCAGAGGCACAGGTATCGGAGTCACTTCCTGTCTCACCTCAAAGCTCAGTAGGCTGAGGATGAAGGGCACCAACCACACTAATAGTTGGGTTTGTCCAGGTGCGCTCAGAGAAAACAGGGAGGGGAACCTAGGAAGCTAGAGAGAGGGAGGTTGAAGTGATGGCTCATAGGCTCGAATGACTGCGGGGCAGGGGATGAGTAGTGGAGGAAGGGACTGCAGGCACTTAGAGAGGAGGACAAATGGTTCCAAGTGACCAGCTAGAGGGATGGTGGGTAAGGGGTAGTGAAGTCACATGTGAGTGGTGACTCCAGAAGGGACCCAGACAGCCAGCTCATCCTTGAGCTTACCCGACAAGCCTAAATCACATGATGCCTCGCGGCCCATAGGTGACTTACCCACACCTGTCATCCTGGCACTTCAGTTCTGAGTCTCGCTGGGCGGGCCTAGAAGACACATTAAGCAAAAAGACCATCCACCGTGCAGATGGCAGATTTAGGGATTAGCTTTCCTCACACTGTCGGGAGGATTAGCATATTGACTTCACTGTACTACCAGCTTATAAATGTCTTGACATTCAGATCATTTCAACACATTACTAAAATGACCCGTTTTGAAATTTAATCCAACAAATGATTAGGAAGTGGCTCAGAGACAGATGCAGAGGGTGACAGAGAAGCAGAGCCTGCCACACTGAGGTAATGGTTGGGGGCCGGGGGTGGGGACTCAGTGGCAGGCAGGCAAACACAGTAGTGAAAAGCAGAATGCTGGGAGCCAGGGCCATGGCCAAATCATGGACAGCTGTCCTGATTTTCCCCCTTTGCTGCCCTCCACCCAGCACCCCATCCACACCCTCAGGCGATTTCTCCACCATTGTTCATGTCCATGGGTCATGGGTATAAGTTCTTTGTCTATTCCATTTCCTATATTGTACTTTACAACCCCCTGGCTATTCTGTGACTACCTATTTGTATTTCTTAATCCCCTCACCTTTTCACCCATTCCCCCACACCCCCTCCCATCTGGCAACCAAAAAAAACACTCTCCATATCGAGGGTTCTGTCACTTCCTCTTGCTTGCTCAGTTTGATTTTTAGCTTCAATTGTTGATAGATATGTTTTTGCCATTTTATTATTCATAGTATTGATCTTTTTCCCACCTGTGCAGGGGGACAGCCTCCGTCCCAGGGGTCGCCAACTTTGCTCACGTCCAGTGGGAGTGTTCTCCACCCCATCCCAAATTCCTCTCCTTTCCCTTCTCCCTCTGTCACCCCACGTGGTGAATTTAGGACCTATACTCTGATCCACATTTTTGTACTTCAACTGCGTGTGTGTGTGTGTGTGGCCATCAAAGCATGTAATATTATATTGTTTTTTGTTTTAAAAAGATTTTATTTATTATTTCCAGAGAGGGGGAGGGAGAGAGGCACAGAGGGAGAGAGACATCAATGTATGGTTGCCTTTCACCTGCCTCCAGCCATGGACCTGGCTGGAGACCTGGCTTGCAACCTGGTTATGTGCCCTGACTGGGAACTGAACCAGCGACCTTTGGGTTCACAGGCCAGTGCCTTATTCTCTGAGCTACCAACCGAGGCTGTTTCATTTTTTAAATTTATCTAAATACATATTTCATACATTGCTCTATAACTTGTTCTTCTTGCTCAACATATTTCCAACACCTGTCTTGACATAGGCAGATCTAATTCATTCATTTTAGCTGCTGAGTAGTATGAGACTGCATGATTGGATTAATGTTTGCATTTTCCCACTGATGCACATGCGTGCAATATTTATTATCTGCTAGGCACAGTACTAAGGGCTTTAAAAATTCTCATTCATGCATCTTTATAACAGGTAGTACTATTACCCTAATTTTTTTTTTTAAAGATTTTATTTCATTATTTTCAGAAAGAAGGGAAGGAAGAAGAAAGAAGGGAAGGGAAGGAAGAAAGGAGAGAGGGAGAGAGGCAGAAAGGGAGAGAGACATCAATGTATGGTTGCTTTTCACCTGCCTCCAGCCACAGACCTGACTGGAGACCTGGTTTGCAACCTTGTTATGTGCCCTGGCTGGGGAATCGAACCTGCGACCTTTGGGTTCGCAGGCCGACGCCTTATCCACTGTGCTACCAGCCAGGGCTATTACCCTATTTTATAGACAAGGAGACTAAAGCACAGAGACTAAGTAACCCATTCAAGGCCACACAGCAAGCAAGTAGTAGACCCAGGATTCAAACCCACATTATCCATCACATCAACGACTCCATCCTAACCCATGGGCTGTGCTGCCTTCTTAAGGGGTCTCAGTTTTTCCCTAGAACAGTCTTCCTATACTTACTCTTCTGCCGACTGCCACATGCAGGTGAGTGGAGTTTCCCTCTGGTTTATACCTGGAACTGATGTTCCTGGGTCCAGATGGTCTCTGTCATGGTGATGAGGTTTTACTGTGTTAACTAGAGTAGGGAAGAAAGTGTCATAGTGATACTGAGCCCAGGTTCAGCTGCCTGCTGCTCAAAAGCCAATAATCAAGAGCCAGGGGCTGGTGGAAGCCAAGAGCCAGCAATGTGAGAAGATGACAGACTCTAATTACAAAGACCATCTGAACAACTCGGCCCAGGAAGGGGTTTTTGTAATGAAGAAGGAGAAAGGAGGAAGAAAAAAAGAATACAGGAATTGAAAAGAAGGGGTTGAAAATTCTTTCATGGGACTGTGTGCAAGGAAAAATCTGTTCAGATAGCTGGATGAAGGTCAGCAAATCTCCCGGAGCTGGGATATATAAAGGTTGGAGTCGGATTCTATCGAAATTAGTTCCTAGAATTCTTAAGCAAACAGACTGGCGGTCTGCAGTCACATAGTAGTTGACAGGTTACACGGTTAGAAGAGTGGTGGGGTGGGTTACACTGGGAACAATGCTAAGGCTCTGAAGGAATTCAGAGCAGCTAAATGGTCACTTCTGTGTTTTCTCCAGCCCTTAACTACAGGCCCTTTTCTGTCACTATAATCACCCAAGAGCAGGTTCGCAGAATGTGACAATACTTTGAGAGAAGGCAGAAGACAACTAGCTCATGTCCAATAAGCAACGCTTCTGAATATCTTTTTTTTAATTTGTATTTTATTGATTACACTATTACAGCTGTCCTGATTTTCCCCCTTTGCTGCCCTCCACCCAGCACCCCGTCCACTCCCTCAGGCAATTCCTCCACCATTGTTCATGTCCATGGGTCATGGGTATAAGTTCTTTGTCTATTCCATTTCCTATATTGTACTTTACAACCGCCTGGCTATTCTGTGACTACCTATTTGTATTTCTTAATCCCCTCACCTCTTCACCCATTCCCCCACACCCCCTCCCATCTGGCAACCTAAAAAAACACTCCCCATATCGAGGGTTCCATCTCTTCCTCTTGTTTGCTTAGTTTGATTTTTAGCTTTGATTGTTGATAGACATGTGTTTTTGTCATTTTATTATTCATAGTATTGATCTTTTTCTATTCTTTTATTTTATTTTATTTGTTTTTTAAATTTAATTTTATTCTTGTTGTATTACATCCATCCCCTTTTTACTCCCCTCTATCCCCTTCCCCACCCACCCACTCCCCGACAAAGTCAATCCCCTTGTTGTCCATGTAAAAATATGGAACGCTTCATGAATTTGCGGGTCATCCTTGCGCAGGGGCCATGCTACTCTTCTCTGTATCATTCCAATTTTAGTATATGTGCTGCCAAAGCGAGCACTGATCTTTTTCTTAAATGAGTCTCTTTAACAGTTCATATAATAATGATTGGTAATAATGAACTCCTTAAGCTTTTTCTTATCTAGAAAGCTCTTTATTTGCTCTTTGATTCTAAATGATAGCTTTGTTAGATAGAACAATCTTGGCTTTAGGTCCCTGCTTTTCATGACTTTGAATATGTCTTGCCAATCCTTTCTAGCCTGTAAAGTTTCCTTTGAGAAATCAGCTGATAGTCTTATGGAAACTCCTTTGTAGGTAACTAATTGCTTTTCTCTTGCCACTTTTAAGATTCTTTCTTTATCTTTAATATTTGATATTTTAATTACGATGGTTCTTGGAGTGGGCATCTTTGCACCCATTTTGTTTGGGACGCTCTGTGTTTCCTGGACTTGCATGTCTATTTCTTTCACCAAATTAGGGAAGATTTCTTTCATGATTTTTTTAAACCAGACCCCTTGATTCAAACCATAGCTCATTTATTTGCTGCTTGTGTTTTGTGAACATGAGCAAGTGACTTGATTGGCCAGTGACAACAACCAATTGCTAAATTTCAAGAGCTTTACCAGCCTGTTGCTGTCCTATTGGTAACTTAATGGGAGCATTTACACCATGGGAATTGGCACATGCAGCAGATGGGTACCTGCCCCATTCCCTAACATAGTTGTCACCATTTACCAGCACATCACCACTCAGTTTCCTCATCTGTGAAGCAAGAGGGTCCTGGGGACTCAGTTTCATGTGCTTACAAATGCTCAGGGATTGCCAGCCATTCTGGGTGTTTCTCCCATCTTACATGGTCCGGATCGTTTCTGCCACAATTTCAAACACTGGATAAGCCACATCCAGCCCACACATTAGTAATGACATTTTAAAAGGTCACTTAGATTAATTACAGCCTGCAAACAACTAGCTCATGACTGATGGGAACTGTGTGGTCTAATGTTTATGAGACAGACACTGGTGACACATTACTATAAAATTAGAATTCTTCTAAATCGGGCATAGATTGCTTTTGTTATGCACATTCCATTTGGCTAGCTGTTAGAAAGAATTTCTTCTTTGGAATCCCTATTTTTCTTCCCCCAATTAAGGCAAAAACTATAATGATAGTTTATGACAGCATTTGGTAGTTCAGCAAACAAACATTCTAAAATATCTAAATAGCTGTGTTGAAGTAAAACTTGCTGAAAATTCACATTAATTACATGCCAGTTAATAAAGACTTTGGTGAGCAAATTAACTCTTGGTAATATATTCACATTATCTGAGTGCTAAAAATATATATTATAAATATCTGACTCCCTCTGATTACTAATGAATTAATCACTTCTCTGTGGTTAAAGATAAGTATTATACTGGTAAGTCTTAAGCTTTGTTTTTGTAAAAAAAAAAAAAATTGATTGATTTTAGAGAGGAGGGAAGAGAGAGAGAAAGAGAAACACTGATTTATTGTTTCATTCATCTATTCATTGAGTGGTTGATTCTTGTATGTGCCCTGACTAGGGATCAAATCCATGACCTCAGCCCATCAGGACAACACTAAACAACTAATCTGCCTAGCTAGGAACAAGCTGTGTTTTCTTAATGAGTCCTTCATTTATTCTCAATAGGTCTGGGGCCTTATTTTCTATTAGCCTTAATGATTAATGGAATATATGTATCTTAGTGTAATTATACCAGCATTTGTATTATAGAAAGAAAAGTGTTATAATATAAACAAAGTGTTATAAAAGTTTTATCATAACCAAATCATTACAGATTTTGAACCCAGGTTACTTGATACCATAGCTTTCAACCAAGATACTTAGCAGTTCAGCTCTTCAAATGATTTCCTTTTGCATTAAAAAATAGCCTGCTCGGATATGTTTACAAAATGCTAACTGTCAACAAGCAAAAGGACAATGGCATTTGAGGGCCCAGGGAGTCTATTTCGGGGACTGAGGAGGCTGCTTCTCTTCCAAGATATGCTGCTGTGGGCAGACCTGCTTGCTCTCGTCTGGGTCTCCTCTACCTCAGAGAGGCAGACCTTTCTAAGCCTTTCTCCTTGAGTGGATTGGGTCTGGTCTCAGACATAATTTCAGAAAAATTAATAAAAATAGATGCCACCTCTCCAGGCAGAAAAGGGTACCCTCAGAAGATGTAGGGTCCCCAAGGAGTTTTTCTCCCACTCTTCCAGCTGTCGCTTCTCCACCTCCACCCACCCCCTACCCCCCAGAACTGGGCTTTCTGAGTCCCAGAGTCAGTTCTGGCCTGTGTTCAAGTAGCCTTGGCCCCTGATGAAGGACTTTGTCCCCACCCAGGGCTGACGTGGGAGGCAGCACCTGTCCTCCGTGTTGACAATCTGTGATGTCCTTCTGCTCACTGCCCCCAGGTCATGTTCTGTTCCAGGGCTTCTGGCCTGGTATCTGCAACCTGGGTTCCCCTGCTCATTGTGTGTCCCTGATTGAAGGATCAGCCTTCCACGCTGGCCTCTAAGTTCTTTTCTAGCAAATTCTAGTTCCCCAGACATTACATGAATCCAAATTTTTCTCTAATCAGGTCTGTCATGACTGGGGCTTGGCCCTGTGACCCTGCCCTGTATCTGTGCCCCAGCATCTGAAGGTTGTCATGTCCCATCCCCATATCTCCTGTCCCCATGACGGTCACCTGCTGGGTTTCTGCAGCATCACCTGCCAAAGGCCCCAACGCTCCTCAGGCCCCCACTCAGCTGCCATGATTTTCACTTGAACCTTGGGACCAGCCATTTCCCACCTGCTCCAAGGGGCCACAGAACTACATGGTTAAGAGCATGCACTCTGGCACTTAATGGCCAGATTCCAGTTTTGCCTGTTCCTACTGCAGTGACAAGGTAGGCATTCCATCCATCTCTTCATGCCTCATTTTACCATCTTTAAAATGGGTTCATCCCAGTACTTAACAGCCTTAAGTGGACTTCTTTTCAAAATGCACCTGGTAAGCTCTACATAAAGATTTTAAAATTAAATTAGTTTGCTCAGGCTACCATAATAAAGTATCACAGACCAGGTGGCTGAAACGGCAGACATTTATTTTCTCACCATTTTGCAGGATAGATGTCTGAGAGGTGGGCAGGGGCGGTTCCTTCCAAGACCTCTCTCCAAGGCATGTAGATAGCCATCTTCTCCCTGTGTACTCACAAGTCCACCCCTCTGTGCATGTCTCTCTCTCTCCTCTTGTTATGAGGACACCTGTCATAGTGGATTAGGGCCCACCTTAACCACCTCGTTTTAATTTGTTTACCTCTATAAAGATACTATCACCAATGACAGTCCCCTTCAGAAGGCCTAGGAGTTAGGACATCAACATATGCATTTTAGGAAGACCCAGTTCAGCCTGTAGCAATAATTAGTAACTTGTGCCTGGACCCTGACAGAGCTGTGGACTTTCACTGGGAGAGCCCCCAAGTGGTTCCTATAACTGCCCCCCACCAATCTGGCTGAGGGGCAGGGGGACACTTGTCACCAGACCTGCTTGAGCCAGGACAGCCCTTCCTCAGACCCTGTGGACTCAGCCCTGCAGGGGTGGGGTCTGGCCTTTGGGGTCTTGGTCCAGTGTGTATCCATTCGAAATTGTCAGAGGTGCAAACCAAAAGAAGGTATCGGTAAAACCTGCTCACTGCAAATGAGACAACCAATCATTTGATCAGAAAACCGGAAAATGGGGATCGAGAGAGTGGCATCGGCTACAATGCACCGGGGACATTGATTTCTTTGACTCTGACCCGAGGGGTTGGTTTACTTAGACAGGACTTAATGAAGTCCAACTTCACTGAAAATTAAACAATAAAATAAAATATAATAAGTAATGTAAAAGCTTCAGTAGTCGATAAGATTTTTACCAAATGATTTGAAAGAAATAAGTCAGAGAATCAAGACTGGTGCACACACCTGGCCATGGTAACAACAGGTCGCTGTTCCACACTTACCCACCAGCAAGCCCTCCACCCCTTAATCACAAGTGAAGCAGCCGCCCCCAGCACAGCCTCCCCCCTCC